>QBDW01004810.1:0-169334 GCA_003261595.1 Maconellicoccus hirsutus
GACGTTGGAATGGAGAATTTTCTAGAAGGTATTTAGTTAATGAGATAGTTTGAAAGGATAGTTAAGAAAGAGATAAGATGGTTTGAAAGGATAGTTAAGAAAGAGATAAGATGGTTTGAAAGGATAGTTAAGAAAGAGATAAGATGGTTTTGAATAGGATAAAATAGTTAAAAGGTTCTAATAGTTTTCTGGAATTTGGTAACAATAGACTTAAAAATAACAAAAGAAATGGTTTTTATCTTAATTATAGTAACCTTGATTATTTTTAGTAGAAATATATACAAAAGATACGTTTCAAAGAATTGATATATTTTTGGAAAAGAGTAATTAAGATTAGGAATGTGGTGCGGACATGACAACACGCGGTAAACGTTTCCTATTGACTTTTATGTTTATGAGATTCGAACGGTTTTGTTTGCGACCATCTTCTACAATATAGCAAAATCGTCTTCACCCGCGCCGCCGACGCAAGCACGACAACCACGAAGAGCCAAACAATACACTTCACCTGATCGCCCACTTTTCCACGAGAAAATAAAAGAAAAAAAAACACCATTGTTACTATCGTGAAAAAAAAGAGGAATTCGAAAAATACGCGACTTTTCGCCCTCCCCGCCGCCGGCGTCGGCCCTCCATACACACGTGAACGTAAACCCATATCTAAGGCCGAAACGCTTTTCAGGATATTTTAACCGTTTTATAAACGGAAAACAATTTATTCGCCGGCGCAACTACCGCGCCTCGACAAAAGTTTCCAAATTAGCCATGCCCATTCGAGTCACGGCCGCGTACGTACGTACTCGTATTCCGCAAAAAGCGACGGCGTTTCGAAACTTTACCCACGAAAACAAGGTTGCGAAAACTTATCTCTCCGCAGACTTTCGTTGGGTTTTTGCCGCGCGCAAACACGATGAGAGAATTTCGCCGATATCGCGCCCACCGAAAGTTGAATAGTAAAATAGCTCCCAACAAAGAAGGCGCACATTTATCAGGCTTCGCGCGTGTACCCATTCGCGCCGGCCGCATTAACTAACTCAAAAATGGCCACGAATAGTATATTTATGGGGTGAAAATACGACAAACCACTGTAAGTTGTAATATTACATGTTGTTTGGTAATTACTGTAAATTACCGAATGCATTTAACTGAAAATACGAAAAAATTACCGTTTTTACCAACCAATATGCGATACTTTTTGGTAATCACAGTAAATTACCGTAATTGCCGAAGAAAAAACGGTAATTACAGTAAATTACCGTAATTGCTGAAGAAAAAACGGCAATTACAGTAAATTATCGTAATTGCTGAAAAAACGGTAATTACAGTAGATTACCGTACTTGCTGAAGAAAAAATATGGTGATTACAGTAAATTACCATACTCGTCGAAGAAAAAATACGGTAATTACAGTAAATTACTAAATTGGTTGAGAGAAAATACGGTAATTACAGTAAATTACCATACTTGCTGAAGAAAAAATATGGTGATTACAGTAAATTACCATACTCGTCGAAGAAAAAATACGGTAATTACAGTAAATTACTAAATTGGTTGAGAGAAAATACGGTAATTACAGTAAATTACCATACTTGTCGAAGAAAAATACGGTAATTACAGTAAATTACTAAATTGGTTGAGAGAAAATACGGTAATTACAGTAAATTACCATACTTGTCGAAGAAAAATACGGTAATTACAGTAAATTACCAAATTGGTTGAGAGAAAATACAGTAATTACAGTAAATTATCGTACTTGTCAAAGAAAAAATATGGTAATTACAGTAAATTACTAAATTGGTTGAGAGAAAATACAGTAATTACAGTAAATTACCGTACTAGTCAAAGAAAAAAATACGGTAATTACAGTAAATTACTAAATTGTTTGGGAGAAAGTACGGTAATTATAGTAAATTACCAAATTAGTTGAAGAAAAATATGGTAATTACAGTAAATTACTAAATTGGTTGAGAGAAAATACAGTAATTACAGTAAATTACCGTACTAGTCAAAGAAAAAAATACGGTAATTACAGTAAATTACCATACTCGTTGAAGAAAAAATACGGTAATTACAGTAAATTACTAAATTGTTTGGGAGAAAGTACGGTAATTATAGTAAATTACCAAATTAGTTGAAGAAAAATATGGTAATTACAGTGAATCACAGAATTAGTTGAAGACGAATATGGTAATTACAGCGAATCTTATTTTTTTTAGTAACAATTACTGCTAATTACCACGTTCATAGATGAAAATTATAAAAAATTACTGGTAATTACTGTAAAATACTTGATATTTTTTCAGCTATTGTGGTAAATTAACGTGTTGTGACAGTTCATAATAACGCAACTTTACATTTCTGTAATAATTGCAGGAAATCAACGATAATTACAGTAATTTACTCGATAATTACGTTAATAACAGTAAAACACAAATTTCGTGATAACTGTAGTAAATTGACGTTAAAACTACAACCCTTGATGCTATTACATCTCGTTTCATCCTTCTTAAGGGTAAATACCCGATAATTACAACGTATTACCGGTATTTCGCGGTAATTACGCGATACTATATCGAATTCAGTCATTTAGGGTGCGCTGAAAGGCGTTAAAAATGTAATAACGATTTTTCGTCGATAACAGATTTTCATAGTGAAGCGACTTCTTCGTCGGTACCGGAGCGATAATTAAATCACGCGATTCGACGACAAAGGCGACTTTATCGCCGCATCACCCTCTCGAATCTCGTTTAAATCACCGCCACGTACGAAATTTGGGCTGGCGTTATCAGAGGGCGTAGCGATACAAAACCTATCATCCATTTTACACCTCACTCTCTCGCCGACACGTATTTAGAAGAAGACTTAGCTTTAAAATAAGAATATCGTAGCTGATGATAGAAATAGCTCAACGTCATCGGGTCGCGATGAGAGATACGTACGATATCGCCATCGAAGCCGCTGCGCGGCGACGTCGATTTATCACCTCGCTGCAGCCCGTTTCAACGCGTAGATTCGCGCGATAACCGTTTCGGCGTCCGTAAACGAAAGCTCGAGAAAGAGGGGCGATTTCAATCTCGAAAGGGGAAAAAAAACCGCGCCGATGCTTCGGATACAGCGTCGACGACGAGAAATGCGAAAATCGTCCGAAGACGCGATCGCGCTCGTCTCATTTTACGATAATGCGAGGTAATTTTTCGTGAAATGCGGCGAGGCTCGACGACACCGCAGCGCCGATCCGCCGCAAACTAGGGCATCCCGGTGTAAACGAGAACGATACGAATTTAAAATGAAATGATAATACCGAAAGGCTTCGTTATCAAATGGAAGAAGAAAAATTGCGAGGTAACGGTGATTCGCGAAGAGAGCGCGGGCCACCTTTTTTTCGCCGCCATGTACGTAAACGAAAATAAGCATTTTGCAGCGTATACGCGTCGAGCCACCAGACGTGCACCCATCGTTGGCTTCGAATGAAGAAAAGTACACGGGCAGGAGGCGAGGAGAGGCGACCCTTCACCGGAGAAAATCGTAATAGGTAACATTTCGTCCGAACTATTTATCACGACGACGACGCTACTATTTGCGTCTTACCCGTAATCGATTCTTGGTCCTTTTCAACGCCACTAACCCTAATACCGAAAAAAGCAAATGCTAAAAATGTACCTATCAACATCAACAATCGGTCCCCTCGTTTCGGGCGTTCACGCCGCGGCCGCGGCTTCTTTCCTTTTTCGCAAATGTAATTTATTCGGCGTAATCTGTTGCGCGCAACTCTTTCCCTATCTTTTACCAACGACAATTCGCCGCGAACGCCGCAACACCCGGCAAACCCAACGTCGAACGTTTCCGTAACCGAATATCGTCGTCATAAAAGACGAAAAATCTTTTAAATTACACGAAATCGTTTACCATCTTGCCTCGTGTCGCTAAAATGCTGCTACCGTCGAGGGCAACAGGTCCCACCGTTGCCGTTTGCAAATTCCGTGCTTTTTGGCACGATGACCGCTTAGTGACCTCAACACCGCCTCGTGGCTTCGCGTATTCGCGCAAATGTATATTTAATCACATTACTCGGCCTAGTAGGAGGCTCGTCGTCTTTGGAATTCACACGAAACAGCGCCATTTGTAAAACGACACCGGAAAAATTTCATTACCGCAAAGTACACCGTAACGCTGACGCCCTTATCCGGCGTACCGCTTTAGCTCTACCTATAAATGAGATTATCATCGAGAAAAATAAGTCCCTGTGACGTCACCGGTCCCGTAAAATATGATATACGCCCGAAATTACACCTCCGTCTGAGACTCGCTCTAATGAAATAGTCGTATCGCGTGAGATCCTCAGCTTCGTCCGGTTACCCTCGTCGCCTCGCGATGTGATCCAGTCACGAATGACGTAACGACTCCGAGTGCTCGTTCGGCCAATCGTGTTTTTTTTTTCGATGAAAACGAAGCGAAGAAGTAAACGCGAAATTACGATTCTATCTTTTTACATCCAAGCTGCTCCCGATGATGTTCGTATTTACACGTATGTGATTGAACGCAGATGCTAACGTTCCCTCGGTTAGTGTAACGGACCATATTTCATAGAATACATGTCGTCTTTGTCGCGATGATGACGACGAAGACGAATAAAATTATCGACAAATATTTACTTCGTTATGCGTTTCGTCGAACGAACGTATATGTATTACCATTTGTTCGCAACGTCGCGGCGTCGTCGTCGCCTGAATTTTCTCCTGTGTTTTTTGTTTTGCCGGCATTCTCTAAGAAATGGAAATTTCCGCCGTGATGAGCTCGTCGAACGTAGTCGATTCACTTTCTAGAGACTAAACACACCGTTGATTGTGTTGTGCCATTTTTGGAATATTGGTTCGATATAAGAAACATTTCGACATTGAAATTGAACCTAGAATTCTTTGACGTGTAGAGAAAATTCATTCAAAATATTGCACACGTGCTCAAATAACTTTGAATATTCGTTCAAAATATCACATATGCGTTCGAAAAATCTTTCGAGTCATTTAAGATGTTGATTTCACTCAGGATAGGTAAATATGGATTATTCCAAAATGTCGCAAGCATACACAATCAACGATACCTTCATATGGAAGGTTGCACTAACATTAGAATGACTCTCATGTATCATTCAGAATGTTTCATAGCGCTGGGTCGATTTCAAAGTCATTTAAAATGTTGCAAACGCATTCAACAAAATACAAGTTCATTTTAAATTTTGTATAAACATTAGAATGACCTTGATGAATCATTCAAAATGTTTCAACGCGTTCGACCGACCACGCAGTCATTCTAAATGTTGTAATAACTCTTAGATCGAGGCTACAAATCATTCAAAATGTTGAAACGCGTTCGACTGATTTCGAAGTCATTTTAAATGTTTTATTATTACCACGAATCATTCGAAGTGTTGCAAGAGTCAACGATACCTTCCTATGAAAGGTTGTACTAACATTAGAATGACTTTCATGTATCATTCAGAATGTTTCATAGCGCTAGGTCGATTTCAAAGTCATTTAAAATGTTGATTCATTTTAAATTTTGTGTAAACATTAGAATGACCTTGACGAATCATTCAAAACGTTTCAACGCGTTCGACCGACCAAGGAGTCATTCTAAATGTTGAAACGCGTTCGATGGATTTCGAAGTCATTTTAAATGTTTTATTATTACCACGAATCATTCGAAGTGTTGCAAGAGTCAACGATACCTTCATTTGGAAGGTTGCACAGACATTAGAATGACTCCCACAAGTCTTCGAAATGTTACGTTAGTCCAGTCAATCTAGCTTTTGAGCTTGCAAAATGAGATGATAGGCTGAAATTGGGTATAAACCTAGTATTCGATACCCTTTACAACATACTTCACTCCAGAATAAATGTCACGTTCGCAAGTACTCTTTTTTGTGGATCTCAGCCCCCAAAATTCAGTTTTTTGCTCATACCACCGCGAAAACTGGTTTTATCAAAAAAATAGTTCAGTTCAAAATTGAAACCCACCAAATTTTCTACAAAATGCATATATTACAAGTTGATGTAACTGGCTTAAATTCCAAGATATTTGCGATTGAAAAATGAGCTTTTTTCGTGAATTTTTGACAAAATTAACATAAATTCAGTTTTTTATTTTTAACTATGGGAAAAACTGTTTTTTCGTTGAAGTTTGTTAGAACTGAAATAGAAGTAGACCAAATTCTCTATAAATTTGCTAAAAAAAATTTAAGATAGCTTGTTTGGTTCTTGAGATACAGCGCGGCAAAGTGGGTAAGTCTTCAATGAATTTTTAACCAAATCACATTGAGCGCAGATTTTCGCTTCTAGTTTGGTAAAAATTGATTTCATGAAAAAAATCTCTGTTCAGAGTTGAAGTTCACTGAATTCTCTATAAATTGCGTATAAAAAAAACTCAGATGGGCCACTCAGTTCTCGTCGGGCGATTACTTCTAAGGTAATAAATGATACATCATGAGATTACACTCGAGATTCCATTAACATAATATTAAAACACACAAATCTATTAATGATTTTGAAACTTCGAAAAAACACCTTTAAAATATTATCCACCCTCACACAAACCTCTCATGAAGCAAACTCGACCAAAAAACTCCACAAGTTCTTTCAAAACGTAGGTCAGTTATGCTCGACCTAATATCGCATCAAAAGAAAACTCAAAACGCAATTACACCGTTGCACATCTCTCACCGCATCTTCGCAACGCTACCGACAAAATTAGTCCACAAGTTCGCGTCCGCTTATAAGCTCAACACCATCGCGGCACGATGAGACCATCGACGACGCAACGCGCAGCAACAATTTACCCTTAAAATTTCCGCACGTGTACAACGAGCCTTCAAGGGGCAATGAAGACGGCGACGCGCATAATGCAACTATGCAACCTACATCAAGTACGTATACTCTCGACGCCGTCATCGTGACAATTACACAATAGCGTTCGCGAAACAGAATCCTCCACAAAGAAAACGTCGTCGCTGAGGCAAAGGACGCGTAGCGGGTACCAAGTGGCAAAAAACTTAGCCTTTTTATCAAGTCTAATAAAACCCGAATTTAAAATGTCACTAACCATAATGATGGTTCTTCTTTTACCGTATATTTCGTTGTTTGTGAAGAGAGAAGGTCGTTGTGAATAGCGTCGCAGCGAGCATTAGACGGAGAAACACGTCTGAAAAACTACACTCGCGAATGGCAAAGGCCCAACGAAACAGAGATAGAATAGGTAAACCCAGGCTGCATATAATGTGAAGTGCCGTAGGCGTTATTATAATTGGCGTCCGCGATAAAAGGGTTGTTAAGCACGCTCGCCTGTTCTTGTGTCGGAGCAGGCTTTTCGTACGATGCAGTTTTATACCGACGACCAAGCCCCATACAACGTAAAGTTTCCGTTGTTCTTGAAAATGAGCTCTGTGCATATACCTCTCTTTCCGTCGCCGTTGCTCCGTCTCTCTCTCGCACAACCTGCGTCCTCATCCGCTTACTCATCTGACGCGTTAGCATCTACGGCGAAAAATACTACTTTTGCTCTTTCCCTTTACACGTTTTTTTTTTGTTCCTTTATACTTTTCTCTCTTCTACGTCCGTCTCTCGGTACGTACCTCTCGCTCGCGCGTATTCATTGTTAATGAATATCGCTGAATACACAATTTCAACAACCGTTGTTTAAAACCAGTCGCCCGCTGCAGAGTTGCCTTCATTCGCGAGAGTTTTCTTCGTCATTCACGCGGGCTCTTCTGTGCGCCGCACGTGCCCCCTTCTTTCCTTTCGTGTACTCTTCGACCCTCCGCATACAGATGCACGCTGCACCCGACACCTCATCTGCGACAGGTCGCATACCGCGTATGATCTCCACAGATCCGCCCGTCGCCTCGATCTTCGCCTTTGTTTGTAAATCAAAAAAACGCGTCTTTTTTTCTCATCGGAGGCGGCGCATGTAGTGTAATCTAAGATAGCCTACGAAATGCTTTGATCTCTTTTTGTCACCCATTTGCAACAACAAGCAACTCGAACACGAGTTACTTTTTGGTATTTTCGAATGAAGAGGCCTCGTTCTGCTTTGGAGCATTTTTGAAGCTTCGCAGCTCCGTTAGTAGACCAGATAGGCAAAAATCGTGTATTACTTTTCTACTTAGTTTTAACATGTGCTATCGACTTGGTTATATTCAATTATTGCCTATGTCCGATACGGAAGGAGAAATCTCGCCTTGAAACTTTTAAAGCTCCATAACTCATCCGAGAAACAAAATAGGTAAAAAATACACATAATTAATATTGTAGGTCTTTATAAGAATAATCGATTTTGTTATACTTGGCTTCTGCCTATTTACGATATCGAAAGAAAAATTTCAATTTAAAGCTCGATGACGTAGGTGAAAATTATACATAACTTTCGACATACTCCCACCGTTGCTTTCAAACGTCCCCTACTCAAAGGAAAAATTCAACCTCGTTTACGCCGCATTCTCCACGTGACCACGAAGCAAAACGAGACGTGAAAAAAGGCGAAAAAAAATTACCCCAAAATAACGATAAAACTCGCTGATTTCTCATTTCTATACCGTTGATTTCTCTTTCGCCCCCTTTTTTTTCCCTCATTCGACGAAAATTTATCAACGATACCGAGCCGAGTACATATTTTATGTGTTTATCTTCGATATATCACCCGAGTTTGAAATATATAGTTACTCGTGTACTGTTTTACGGTATATCGTAACGTCGTTCGTCGTTTTACCAACAGTAAAAGTAAATTTTTTTAGTTTCATTTCACACCGCTCCACCCGCCTCGTCTACGTACCACTCTAACTACTCGAGCGTACTGAATTAAGTAGCTAGATATATCGGTCGTTTTTACCGAAACGTTATCGCCCACAGTGAATATATATTGTTCGTAAAAATATAGAAAAAATATATACCGAGAGAATGAGGCTTTTATGGACGCGAACGGTGTTCATTATTGGATAATGATGACGCGCGGTTTTGTTCTCCTCCGCGCCACGCTCCACCGTTCAACGACGTAGTTACGAAATCGTCGACTTAATAGCGTCTGGTCGCGCGACGGCGGCGTTGATGGCGTTTTTTGAATTGTTTCCAGTTCCAGGCACGAGACCGACGATGGTGATAAAATTACGGCGCGAGTTCGTCAACTGTACAACGTACCTGGTGCGATGAAGGCTTTCGTCGTTTTTCAGCATTACCACGCGGATTACCAACGTCGACGTCGTAAAAATCCAACATACGGATCGTATCATGAACGTCAGCGAACGAAATCCATCATTTCGCGTTAACACCGATGACACAATCGAGCCCAAAAAGCACTTAAATCGTGTCACGAATACCGGTAGGCAACGCTCATAGCAGCGTCATGATAACAAAAAGGGGCGTGGTCTGATCCCAACCCGTGGAAGTTTACGTTTATAACACGAACGGATAAGTACAAGCCACGCCCATCAGCAATCATGACACTATTAACGGATTCATCGGCGCGGACGACTCGCTAGTTCATCTTTTCTCTTTCGTAACGCCGTGTGCTTTCAAGTTAGGCAAAAACTTGTTATTATATTTTTTGTAGATTTTATTGAAATCTAAACAAAATTCGTTTAACTTTTTTCTTCTCATCTCGAAAACTCGATACTTCATCACTTACAAGTTTTCATCGACTCCTCAAGCCTTCAATTTTAGAATTATGCAAAAATGTCAAACGAACTTTTTCAAAGTACCTCGAAAAATCTATCGAAAACACTACGAACAAATTCGCCTAGCGGTAAAATTCAAGGAGTTACAGGAAGATGAAAAATCATCATTTCTACGTTATCTCTGCTCCTTCGCATATCATGATCTACAACTTATCATACATTGCTTCAGAAAAAGTTGCATATCATGTACGCTTGAAATTTCGTAAAATTCATCAGAACACACTATATACATCACATATTATTTTACGCTCTCTCACCATTCGACTCACGCCATCTCAAAAGAAATGAAAAAACACCCTACGAGCATTTAATCAGTACAGCAAATGTAACAAAATTCTCAAAATTTCAAAGCGTTATAAAAAAGCCGAAAAAATTCTCCCCTTAATATTACTCCAATAAGGTGAAAATTTACGTCGAAGCCAATAGTACGCCTTAATATACAACAAAATTCCATAATACATGTATACGGCCAATAAAACCACCGATACGGGACCTATATCGAGTAACAGATACGTATACAGTGGTATTTTTGACGATTCGCTTTTCAAATGCGACGCACCGTGCTTGATAGCGTATTCGGCCCAGTAAACAGCTGTATTTAATGGCGTCATTGTTCTATCGTTGAAAGCCGCTGATAATTTTTGCATTTTTTCACCGTAACTGCCAAATACACCGTGGAAAAAAAAAGAAAAATAACAACAACAATAATAAAACAAACACCGCCGGTATTATTCCAACGTAGAATACTCTCTGTTTACCATTCGTTTTTTTATACTATTTTTCAAAAATATACACCGTGCATTTTCCATTACAATGGCTGGAAAAAAAATTGCACGCTATCGTCTCCCCCTCCCCTTCTACTCACGTCTGCATTTCGTTGTTGCGGCTACGCCTTGCGTTATGCTATCATCGAATCCGTATACCAGCATGTACCCAACTACGTATATGTGCAACCATGAAGAGAGGCTTTTTTTACGTTTTTTGAAATCTCTCCCTCCCCCTCCGGCAAACCCTCAAGCTCCCTATTTCGTCGATACACATATACGATGCGATATAAAACGTATAAAATAAAACACCGTGTGTGTACGTCCGGCGTTCGCGTATAATATCACCATTACCTTTTATCTTGCCGTATGAGGTTGATCGCGTTTACCACTGTCACTTCGTTCAGATTAGCGTACGTTAACGTAACGCCGACGCCTAATTGTTCCAGTCTGGCCATATAATCGTGCTGCTCGGGCGCGCAAACGATACCCAAAAACGGCGTAGCGCTGGACACCGCTTCGTAAATATTGTTTAAAGTGGCGCATCCGACGAATACTATTACGTTTTTATGATCTAAACCAGCCGCATATACGAGTATATGATGCAAAGAGATAAAGGCGTTCGTACTAACTACACGCCATGTATAGTACAGCGTACATACAGGCTACAAATTAAACCACGTTTAGTAAATGCCCTTTGTAATTTAACAATCAGCATCGCGACGGCGACAAAGTGCTCAATCGAACTTCGCAAGATCATCGTTTGCCATTGAGTGCCACCTTTTGTATTCGTGCCTATAACAAGGCGCCATGTAATTGGTTTCAATTTTGTCGAAAATTCTAGTAATTTAAGTAATAGTCGAGATCCACCTCAATAATAATAAAGACGTAGAGAAGAAAAAAATTTGGAGCAAAGGATACGTACTTGTGAAATAATGGTGATTTTTTTGTATTTTTTTTCAATTTTCATGTTTTTTTTTCATTTCTTTTTTAGTTACTAAATGGTTTTATTTTCATTAATTTTTAAAATTGGAATTTTTATTTAATCAAGTTTTTTTCTGAACTTATTTATCTGCATTTTTACTTTTCTCACTTTTTTTTTTTCATTATTTACGTTAAAATATTCTCACAACCTTTTTTCTCAAATTTACTTATCAAATTGAAGATTTATTAAAATTAATTCGAAAAATAAAAAATTTTAATAAATCTTCAATTTAATAAGTAAATTTGAGAAAAAAAGGTTGTGAGAATATTTTAACGTAAATAATGAAATTAATTCGAAAAATAAAAAATTTTAATAAATCTTCAATTTAATAAGTAAATTTGAGAAAAAAAGGTTGTGAGAATATTTTAACGTAAATAATGAAATTAATTCGAAAAATAAAAAATTTTAATAAATCTTCAATTTAATAAGTAAATTTGAGAAAAAAAGGTTGTGAGAATATTTTAACGCAAATAATGAAAAAAAAAAAAATTATGTACGAAAAATAAAAACGCAGATAAATAAGTTCAGAAAAAAAAACTTGAATAATTAAAAATTAATGAAAATGAAAGCATTCAATAACTAAAAGATAGATGAAAAAAACATGAAAATTGAAAAAAATACAAAAAAAAAATCACAATTATTTCACAAGTACGTATCCTTTGCTCCAAATTTTTTCTTCTCTACGTCTTTATTAATTTTAGTATGTAATATTGCATTTTGTTTAATTTTGATATCTACATAAAATTAATTTTTCCAATTCTTTTTTAAAAATTTTTTCAAATTAACATTTCCATTTATTTAAATAATTTTCTTTTTTTTGTATTTTGTTGTTGTTGTTGAATAGTTTGAACTTTAGAGAAGGAAAATATGTACGAGAAGAGGGGAGGAGGAGGAGGAAGTGGTGCGAAGAAATTTCACCACGGATGTCGATTTCAAGTTTTTTGAAGATGCTCAATATCACACTTGAGTCGATTTCTTTCTCGAAACAGTCTGGAAGAGGGGAGGGGGAGGAAGGGATGCGCAAGTATCTTCAAATATGCCAAATTCTCGTTACGAACATTGATTTCGAGGAATTCGAACGCGTCGAATTCTGAACATAATTGCGATATCTTTTTCTCCCCCAGACGAGCATCAAAAAAGTAGCTGGAAAGGGTGAAGGGTAAAGGTAAAGGGAGGGGAGAAAATAAAATGTGATTGCGGATCTCGGTACGAAGGTATTTAGAGAAGCTGAATTCAAAATTTCAAATCCGATATCTACGTATTTTCTGTTCGTCGAATCGCCTATGTGATGTCAACTTGTATAACGGTGGGGGGTGGTAGAGGGGGAGAGGCCACGAAGGATGATAAAAATCCATCATACATATCGATTCCAAGGTTTCCAAAGGTGCCGAGTTCAAATCCGAGGTCAATTTCTTTTTCGGACGAGAATAAAATCTGATAAACCGCGTAATGAGGACGAAAAGGACATGCTGAAGATGGCTCCATCGTGCATCTCCATTTGTATTTCCGAATTTACTGTCAAATTGAGTATTTCACGTATCGCCAACAAATCAAGACTCGATTTTCGCTCAACGAACGATTACACGACTGGGAAAATTACATTATTCCTTTTCATTTCGGTTTCCCCTCTTTTCTATCGTCGTGTTCCTCGACGTTATGCATTTAAAGGTACGATATGGCGCAAAAAAAAGTGGAAAAAATAAAGACGAAGAAAAAAAGCATTTACCAAACGTAATTCTCTACGTATACGTGCATAAAGAACAAGTAAAAAAATTTCAATTACTCAATATCTCCCTTTGCGGTAAATGTTCGCTCCGGAACAAATTATAATTCGGTATTGTAAGCGTTGCGGAACATCGCCATAGAACGCTTTGTGAAACGCGTAAAAAGGAAATTTCAAACGTTTGCGTTTTCTTCTCGAACATTTGCCGGTACGGTTGTTGAGTCGGCGTTGAAATAAAGATTACACCGTTTTCCGAATCATCTATGAACTGGCCCACTCTCTGTCGAAGTAAAATATCTTCCTTTTAAAATTTACATAACCCAGCGGATTACCGAGTATGGTACGAAATACGATGAAAAATTCCTTCTTATATTCATAAAGCTTTGATAAAGTTGCGTCGTGTAACGTAACATGGGATGCGGAGAGGGGACCGGAGAGAGAGAAAAAATCCACATAGAAATACTCGATTTCGTGTACGCGAAAGAGGATGAAAAAGTTTTAAATTTTTTATGTTCTTATTCGCTTTCGTTTCTTATTTCACCAAAAGAAAGACGCCAAAGACGAGTCGAGACTATAAAGGGAACACCAATGCGGAGATGCGGGTTGGTTAATCACACACCGGCTACACTCACCGGACACATGAGCTTCGGTTCTTCGATATGCACTCCGGCTACTTCGATCACATTTGGTACGTGAGCACGTGGAAACACGGTGGAGTGCGTGTTGTACAGCACCAAATCCACGTTATCCCGCTCCATACCATCCTCATCGTCACCGAACATCTTCCTGTTCATTGTATCAACATATCGTTGAATTTGCCAATGATACGCGTACTTGGTCAAATACCTATACGCGCTCATTACCCTGGAATGAAATTGTAACAAGGCCGCGTATAACTTGCCATTAATGACATCCATGATCGGATGCAACGGATCCAAGTCGCCGGTGAGTCGATTAGCCAACACGTTCTGATTACTCGATACGATCCAGACGACCGGTACATTCAGAGGTACCGCCAGACGCAAGAAGCAGCTATGATATTCCATACCGACCAGCATCAAATCCACGTCCTCTGCGATGCCGTATTCGCTACCGGTTGCGATACAAGCGCACGTCGAATTCTCCAGCGCCAAACTCCGTTCGACCGCTTCTTCGGCGAAATATCGCTTCCGGATGTCGTTATTCTGTTGTAGGCATTCGTTCAGGCTCACGTACTTGTAAGCGTCTCGATCTACTCGTTCGAATGGCTGGTAACTCATCGCGGTTACTTCGTGGCCACGTGCCAGCAACCCTTTCACGACGGCTTCACCGATCGCCAAATTGTCTAAATCTCGAGTAGGCAGAATGGCTAGGATATTAGCGCCGGATATGCGCCCTGGATACAAAACCAGCACAGACGCCGCGATTAGCACCACACCGAATATGACGATCGAGTTCATTTTCAACGTGTTTCACGACCACCTCGACGACCGGGTCTGCTTCGCATGTAGTACTCGTCGGTCGAGCAGTTGTAACAGCGTTTTCCACGATAAGAGACTCGACGTTATCGAACGAGCAGACACGATGAAGGACAAGTGCCAAGTGTGTCAGCAATTACGACGTTTGAAAGAATACTGACGTAGCAGGTCGAGCGTTCGAGACGGCCATTCCTAAACTTGATGTTTTTTTTTCACGCAGTTAGCCAGTTGGTTCCTCATTTGAACCTTTCTCGTGAAATGTATGGTACGTCATTCATGGATATTTCAATTTCAACTAGACCGAGGAATAACTTCTCCATAAAAACCCCTGAAGATGCTACGAGTTCGTCGATAATCTTCTACTTTTCTCCTCTCTTCTTCTCTTCTCTATATCATAATCGCACAACCTGTTTTTATGTCTCCAACGTTCTCAACCTGTGCTGGGTGTAACGCGATGAAATTTGAACAAGATATAGATAATGAATAATCGAAGAAACTTCTAGAATTAGGTCGGCTCGAGTCAGCTCGAGTCGATTCGAATCAGTTCGACTCGATTCGAGTCTGTTTGAGTCGATTCGAGTCAGTTCGAGTCGGTTCGAGTCGATTCGAGTCAGTTCGAGTCATTTCGAGTCAGTTCGAGTCGATTCGAGTCAGTTCGGATCGATTCGAGTCAGTTCGAGTCGATTCGAGCCAGTTCGAGTTGTTTCGAGTCGGTTCGAGTCAGTTCGAGTCGGTTCGAGTCAGTTCGAGTCGATTCGAGTCATCAACTTTAACATTATTTTAACAATTTTGTGTAATTTCAAGCACTTTTAAACCAATTTTGATCGATCCGACGCTATTTTAATAAGATTTTAACTATTTTTACGCAATTTCAAGCAATTTTAACGTTATTTCAACAATTTTGTATATTTTCGCTAACTTTTAAACCAATTTTGATCGATTAGAAGCTATTTTAATACGATTTTAGTCATTTTTATGCAATTTCAAGTGATTATTTTAACAATTTTGTGTAATTTCAAATACTTTTAAACCAGTTTTGACCAAATAGAAGCTATTTTAATACGATTTGAACTGTTTTTATGCAATTTTGAGCAAATATTGAACGATTTTATCGTCATTTCGGCAACTTCGCGTAATTTTAGCCACTTTTGAAAAAATTTTTGATCGATTTTAAAAAATTTCTACAACATTTTAAGCGTTTCAATTCTACTTCTATTAAATATTGAACAATTTTAAACAATTTTAACATTTTAACGGTTTTTACGCATTTTTGAGCAAATGGTGAACAAATTTTGATAGTTTTAGGTTAAAGTAAACCCAATTTCGCAGCTTTATTTTTCACGCCATTTCTTACCTCATCTTTTTTCAAATTTCAATTTGAAATTCCTACTTTTTACTGATTTTCTGCGTTTTTTTCCCGCAACTGTTCGTTATGTTGACAACGGGTGCAAATGTACTATCTGGAGAGTACTTTCTCCCCTGCTGACGTTCTTTACATGCAACCAGCAACTATCAAAATACCGAGTATTTAATACCTATACTTGTTGAAAATTCCGCATTTGCACGCCGCTTCGAGGCTGCGAACGCGTACCGAACGCGTACCAAACACGTACACGAGACTCGAGAGAAAAAAAGCCTCTAACTCTTCATCGCTTCGTCGTACACGTCCCAAGTACCATCCAAAGCGATATTCATCGACTCGGAAAAAGTCCTTCGTTGCGTTAAACGTTAAAATCTTTACTTACGTCGCGAATATAAAGTTTTTCGTGTATTCTTATGAATATTTAAACAACGTCTACGATGGTACTTCGACGCTGTATCTTAATTCGGGGCGAAACTTTCTGCGCACAACTTCGATGCAGTCTCGGGCGCGTTTAGAGCGACCGAAAAAAACACATTTGATTCACTTAGGCGCGTCGCCGCCGCTCCGATGCACATGCACTTCGCATCGTAGCCGATACCGACACCAGCATTCGACAATTCAAGCTTCTCCGATAGCGCTACGGGTATCTCACCGTATCGCCAATTCGTTCAGGTGCACGTCTCCGTCACACGACAACGGCTGCGCTACGTCTGCGAGCTTCTACGGTCCATCACTCGGGGCAGGTTTAATGCTCCGATTTGTAAAACATTGCGAGACGTCTTCGAGCAAAAGCCGAACGAATTCTTTAACGTAAAAATTACAATTTCTGATCAGTATGCAGTCGCGTGAGAGACAACGCTAACGAGTCACACAATGTCTACTTCGCATGCTGATGAGCCAGAACGCCGACCGACGTCATTTCCTTCGCTGGGCTCTGTGTATATAGTACGTCGTACTCGCGCAGAAGAGGCCCTGCTTTTTTTTTTATTCTACGACGTGCCTTCACCCTTGTTACGAGGCTTTTCCTCGGCCTTCGAGCGTTTCCCTTCGATACACTCGCTGCCTCCGACCATAAACGAACGTACATTTGTCGCGTACGCGTAATTTTACCATCTCGCAGAATACTCTCCGGCCGATGTTCGATGACCTAACTCAGCCTGCGGAAAGGATTCGTCCAGCTTTATTTTTCAATTAACTACACGCAATCGGTATGCCGTAAAATGGCCGATAAACGTATATAGATTTGCCCCAATAACAAAAAGGCTTCTAGGATCCTTCGCTTTTCCTTTACGTGACTGCTGATTCCATCGAACTCGTACCTCGTTCGAAATCTAAACGACATCCATTTGTACTGTTTTTTTTCCCGTTCTTTCAACCCAACAAAAAACGAAACGCTTATATGAAGCAATTTTCCAATTTTCAGCCGATACCGGTCTCGTTCCACCTTCAGTTATTTTTCCTTTTCTCATTCTCGTACATGTTTCGCGTTCCAGGCGCAACGTTTACTGCTAGAGTAACGTGGAAAATTATCCTATAATATGCGCCCAAGTACCTGGTATAATTTTTCGCTACGTACGATATACCCAAGCTCGCTAATACGATCCTATTACGCGATATAGTCACGTTTATAATATCCCAGCTCTAACTGGCATGATTGTTTTTCACCGACTCCACATACAGCGGTATCTACGTTGTAATAAGTCCAAGGTTACATATCCGAGTTTCGAATACGAAGAGCTTCTTGTATAAATAAATGAGCTAAAAAACAAACCGACGCCCTAATTTTTTCATTTCGCTAAATTTCATCGAAAAATATCCTCGAATGAGAAAAGCTCGCTTGAGTGATTTTCTTAACGACAATTCGAAAATTGCAGAATTTTGCAACGTAGGCACGATTCAAGGTTACGTATCTCCTTAAATGCATCGAAAAAGCGAAAAATATACACTACCTTTTCCACAGCAAACACTCAGAGGAACAAAAAAGATCGAAAAATTTCATCTCAAATCAAAATTGAAGCTGTTATTTTGGTTTTAAGATAACTCTACCATCATAAATTTTGAAAATTTTCCATCGTGAAAAGCGTTATCGAGATAGTGACGCTCTACAATACCCTACCAACAAAACACTTCTATGGCTAATTCAAAAAACAACTTCTCATCACATCAAGCGCCACGAAAAACTCCGTCTCGTTAACCAAACCTAATTACCATCCTTCTAGCACAAATGTCCCTCATTTTCGATACTTAACGGCTCATCGTCCGATATCGCGTAACTTTCGTACGAAATTTCACCACACATGTTCCCCATTCAAACTTTCGCCTCGGTAAGTTTCACCAAATCAAGGACATTCTCCATCGAGCCCCCTCCCCTCCTCGCGCATCCTTTCGCCAAAAAATCGACCGTCGTGTACGAGGAAAAAAAATTATTAATCTCCAAAACGAGCCATTTCGAGTTCTCGAAACATCTATTATACGTATCCAATCATCGCTAAACCTGCTATAGAGACCGCTTCGATAACCGATAATTTTTCATTGCACGTCTGATGGGCTCGAAAACTTTGCAGACATTTCGGAGTCGCGATGGTATACATATACTAGATATTCCGACGTTCAAATTCGACGTACTGAACGCTGCAGCGTAGACGCCATTCACCAACGATCCCATTAGAAAACGTGTACATCGGCGAAAAAATTTTTTCCCAGAATTTAATTCCGAAAACGCGATAACTCAATTAAATCTCTACGAGCGATTCAAAACAATGTACGAGAAGTAACATAAGCTGGAAAATTTTTACATCACATTCTTGCAGGAAAAAATTAAATTATTACTAACATTTTCTACGTTCGCATCACAGTCTAAGGACCAAGCGCTAAAAATGACGGTTTCGCGTGCCTTACTTCGAAAAAGAGGTTATAAGTTCCTCAAAATCGAACCTCATCGATTCGGATCGGATCGAATTGGACCGAATTGAATCGAACTGATCGGTTTGGATCAGATCGGATCGAATTGGATCGAATTGGATCGAACTGGATCGGTTCGGATCGGATTGGATCGAATTACATAGGATCGGATCGAATTGAATCAAATTGGATCGAATTGGATCGTATCGGATCAAATTCGATCAAAATGGATCGAACTGGATCGGTTCGGATCGAATTGGACCAAATTGGATCAAACTGGATCGAATTGGATCAAAATGGATCGAATTGGATCAAACTGGATCGGTTCGGATCGGATCGGATCAAATTGAATCAAATTGGGTGGAATTGGAAGGAATTGGATAGAATTGGATGGAATTGGATCGAATCGGATTGAATTGGATCAAATTGAGTCGTATTGGATCAGATCGGATCGGGTCAGATCGAATTGGATCAAATTGGATCGAACTGGATCGGATCGGATTGGATCGGATCGGATCGAATCGGATCGAATTGAATCTTCAATGAAATATAAAAAAAATTTGATATGATAATTTTTTAATTACCAAATTTTTTAAGGAAAAATTTTTTAGTCACAAATTTTTTAATCAAAAATTTTTGATGAAATAATTTTTTAATCATCAATTTATTTCTGGTGAAATAATTACTTAACAACAAATTTTTGATCAAATATAAAATTTTAGATGAAATATAAAAAAATTTTGGATAAAATAATTTTTTAATAACAAAATTTGATAGAATCACTTTTTATTGAAACCGTTAATGGTTAAAAAAAGGATTTTAGTAAAATTGTTTATTACATAGAAAGAACTTTATCCAACGTTTATCGAAGTTCAACCAAATGAGAGCATCTTTTTAAGGAACTTCGGTTCGCCGGAGCGTAGAAAGCTTCCTTATTTCTTTTACTGTAAAATTCATTGTTCGAGAAGACGACTCAATTATGGAAACCCCTCCTCCCTTACGCCCCCTCCGAAACACATATTTGGCCAAAAACAACTTCGATACCTTATCTTCACTCCTCCTCAAGTACTCACGGACGCGTCACACCGCCATACTTATATCGTCGTCGGAATAATTGCATAACGCGACCTTGGCAGGCGCTTTACCAGTCCTCGGCACACAACGCATAACAAATTTCTCGCTTCGACGATCTCGTTGATAAGAACTTTTTTCTCGTTTTTAATCCACATCTCGAGCACACGGTAGATACGTTCAACGAGTTACGTTAGATTTTACGCGGCGGCGGCGGCGACGACGACGACGACAACGGCGACATCGTCGAATCTACATATACCCCGAATCTACCTTCGAAATACGACGACATACGAGAACGTATACAGGCACCATGCATAGCTGCTTTTTGATACGTGAAAACGCACTTTTCATTATCTGATATTTGTAACACGGTTTCGGCCCCGGCCACGGCGACGGGTAACACACCGCAGCGGCGCGGCGTCTGATACCGTAATGTGTTACCACTTTCGAACGCGTTAAGTGATAACAGTTTAGGTTAAATGTTGTCATTAAGGGTTAATGTAATATCAACCCTCTTTAGTAGCAGTGAGTTAGTGAGCCGGCAAGTTGCTGATAACACACATATTGTATATTAATGTATACCCCTTCAGCGCCTTTCATCCCTTCGCTGTATCTGCATCTTCGTCGCACTGCCTCCGCGTCGCGTGCTTTTTTACGTTTTCACTCGCTCCGGCTCGTATATGTTTCTGCTTCGCCCACGATTTTCCCACATTACCCGTACGACCTAGCGAGTTACGTATACGCTGCGTATACGCCGTAAAACCTGCTACACGTTAAATATCGGTCGTCTAATGTCTTTTTAGTTAATAGTATTTTCGTCCCCGATTATCCACGACGCGGCGGTACTCGTCGGTCGCGTTATTTCCGCCGTCGTCCGCATCCAATCCTCCGTTAACCCTTTCGACAGCGTATACATTCCCATTGACGCGTTTGTAAACCGGCCGCAAACAGATTTCGGAAAAATTTTGCACTTGACCTATTTTAAACGGCGACGTTTGCCGATTTCCACATCGACAGTCGCTGGTACACGCGTTGTGCGCCGAAAACACATTAACGCGTCTATCAACGCTTCCTCATTTCCATTGTGCGAAACCTCAGATCTTTATTTTAGACAACCTCCCTCTACCGCCGCCACCATCGACGACGCATTCAATCCGCGTAACCGCCATGACTAAATCTATCTTTCGAACGAGTTATACACCTAAATTGGCGATTTCAAGGCTCGCGACGTAATCGTTATCTCGCGACGAAACCTCGTCGATAAAATTTACTTTAATTGAAAGACGCGCTTTTCTCTCAAAACCACCGATAAACAGAGTGAACCGGCTCGCTCTTCGTTTCGTCGATATGGTCGTACTACACGTTGGCGTTTTATCTCCCTCGCCGATCTCGCTCCATTGACGCGCTACTCGCGTTAAATGAAATAGCATAAAAAACCACCTCGATAAGAAATCCTTTATTGGGGCTCTGCTACTCGAAGTACTCCAGCTTAGTGTATTCGCTCGATTACAAAATTACCGAAACTTTTCGCGTACATGTAACACGAGAAAATACGCGAAAAATTTTCATTTCTTGGATGCAGTCGTAAACGATACGTTTTAGAATAGAATGAACCTCAGATTCTAGATGGCGTCGAGATTCCCCGCATTTAGAGTACCCACTCGACCACATTGTAAAGGGGTTGTATATGCAACCCATCGTAGCAACGTTCAAATCAACTGAACACACGGTATATGAATTTTCTATCAAATCACGTGAAAAATAGGTTCGCGAGGGGGAGGGGTTGTGAAAGAGACTAATAAACGTATCGTCAACCTTACGTAACGTTTTGACAAGTAACCGATGAATTTTCTCTTCGTTGTTTTTTATCGCGTATTTTCTCGTTTATTGAGCGTTTTTTCGAGAACCATCGAGGAACCAAAAACAGGTAAATTCGAATTTTCGACCATTATTTCGTAAGAAATTTTTCGATTGGACAAATCTTCACGTGTTTGTAGGTCTTATTTTTTTTGTTGATCTTAACCCACAAAATTGAATCCCAATAAATTCCCTATAAAATGATTTTTTTAAATTGAGAGGTCATTGACCTAGATTTCGAGCTATATGTAATTGAAAAAAGAGATTTTTCTGTAAATTTTAAGAAAAATTTGTACGAATTTAGTTTTTTACTTATGACCATGGAAAAAAATGTGTTTTTGTTGAAATTTATAAGCATTAAAGTTAAAACCCGTTAAATTCTCCATAAATTCGTTGAAAAAAATCACATTGCTAAATTAGTTTTTTAGATATAACGCTACAAAGTGCAGAGGGAAGGGGGCCGATAATTTTTAATCCAAATAAAATTGAGTCAGTTTTTCGTTTCTAGCGTAGTAAAAACTGACTTTATGAAAAAAATAGCTCAATTCGAAGTTAAAGCCCACTAAATTCTCTACAAATTGCAAAAAAAAGAAGTCACTTGATTTTCGAGCTGTGGCACCGCAAGGTGAAAATGCGCTTTTTTCAACCACCAAATTTCATCTTACCCCATAATTTTGCTCGCTCGGGTTAGACGAATTCCTCGAATCCTCGTCACATGACTTTCTCTTATGCTGCTTCTGGTGAATCACCAATTCCAACGCCATTCAACCATTCAAAGCATCACACCACTTATCCACGCGGTTCTTGACCTCTTCGAACGATTTCCTCGGGCAGGAATCACTTGCACACTCGAGTGCGCCACCCGTCGAGTGATTAATACGTGTACGCACCCCGAACATACACGGTAATTACACCAACGACGCGATTCGCTCCAATTAGATGAATTTCCTTCGACGCGCGTCGTCGAATAAATCATAAATCAAAGAAAATAGTTTTCGTTTGCTTATCCGCGTATCAAGGAGTTTGGCTTAAACGATGTAAAACTTGTTACTGGCGCTTTTCATATCGGATCGATACAAAATGTCAGATACACTACAAACATCGCGTCATTTAATTCGCAAAGGCATAAAAAACGCTGTAAACCCTCTTCCGGGGTGTTGAGATGGCCAAACTTCTCCGTATTCATATCAGCGCGATAAATTGAATAATCGGCAACCCGTATAGGCAACTTATTCAACACATTGTAATTATTCGAATACAAACCGTATTATCGAGGGTGTAATTTCCGTCTGTCAAAATCTAAAACCAACTATTACGGGCCATCGAAGTATCCAATATATTGAGATGCTCACTCAGATCTCCCACGGCGAACCTCAACACGCAAAAATATTGCTACTGCTTGTAACCAGAACACAACGTCTTTAAAAATTTTCCAATTTACTCAGTCGAGGGAAACACCCACCGTCGAAACAAGTCACCACATGTCACGGCCCTCATGAACCTCGCAGAATCAACTCATCTCACCCAACAATATCCGACACAAAGCTCAAAAAACCTCGTTATAATCACTCAATACGTAAAACTGCTCCATTCTCTACGCTATAGACGATCGAACGCCAAAAGGCAGGTACGACGTGTACTCGCACAACCAGCGCAAATATACGAAACTAACAACAACAATAAGTCACCTGATTGCAAATTCGATTCGACTTAATGTTTCTACCGAAGCGTATGATTTAAATCTTCTTTCTGCCTTCGCCAACAACATCGCATTCCGTGTATGTTTTTCCGCGCGTACCGTACACCGAGCACAGTGTGTATGTTCCACTACAGCGGGCTTATATCATTTAATTTCGAAATCAATTTTTCGCGCTGCATATGTGTACGTATGTACATAGACGTACGACTAGGTAGATACACGTACCACTACGAGTATCTCGCGCGTTTGTGTATTTGTATAAACACGGACGGAATCGGCTATGTGCTTCGCCTGCGCTCGTGTACAATATGGTACAGCGACGGTGAAAAAAAAAAATACAAGCTATGCAAAAGTTTGTATTTTCCTCGACGAAAGGATTAAAGTCGTCGTTTACGTATTTACGTACATGTGTACGCGTGTGCAGCACCGTGTACTCGCAACTACACGCCGACGATGAAATATCTTCCAAACGAACCTGAAACTGCACAAATCGCCCGTCGTCCAAGCGAAAAATTCGCGTAAATTCGACCATCGCTCGACCCGTTCCCTTTTTAAATCAACAACTTACATGCGGACGAGCTTTCCGCAAATGCCAAATCTAATTCGAACGATTTGCAAAAGCGTCCAAGCAGCTGCATCGTATAACTTATCTCTCTCCAGAAGCAACGAAGCTTCGTAACGACAAACCATTCGCTAACTCTCGCCATCGACGCCGTAAACCGTTCTTCTTACGGGAACTTCGCTAGTAGTATTTTTTTGGCGCCTTACAGCCCCCCCTCCCGCCCTCCTCGATTCTCGTTCACGTGCATATATCGTTTCCGCCTCAGCAGCCTCTCCGTACACGCTCTCTGCTCGCGACGAAACCATCGCAGAAAAAACCCGAAACTTTCTCAAAGACGAGAATATTTGAATTTTAATACCACCGGTGGCGTACCGGAATTTTCTAGATGAACTCTTCTCCACCTTCTACCACCACGACGAAGACATACACAAAACGAAATAAATACGTAGCGTACGTACACCGTAGTATACGTGTACATGAATATAGCGCATATATGTACGTACTCTGTACTATGCATAAGTCCCCTGATAATTGTAACGACCTAACAGGCGTATAAGTTGCTTTATTTTTCACTCGCTACGTCTCGCGCGTTTTCTTCCCTCGACTCGCGTTATCTCGCGTACTCTCTTTCCACATCTCGAGCTTTTTTCTTCAAGTCGCCAACTTTTCACGTGTGCGAATACGTGTATATGTACCATGGAAGACGCGGCGACGGCGTGACGACGGCGTCGCTATACATAGGCATACGCGATAAAGCCTCCTTCATGAATTCGAGCCTCGCGAGTCGCGATATTATATTGTATACGGAGTAATTTACATATTACTTTAAACGCGCAACCGAACGTGGTAAATTATTCGAAATGGCTTCCGAATTTGTTTCCCATCTTTCAACTCTCGACGATAGTTCTTTTTTTTTTCACCATGAAATACTGGCGCGCGTTATCGGTTTCATTTTATCGCATTATTTTCGTCCACCTTTGCGGCTTACCACTTTTTTTTTACGAATTTCGCACTTGATCGATCAGAATGAATGAGTAAAAAAAGTAAATAAGAATCTCGTCGGAATGTAAGTTATAATCTCGGATTCATTATACCGTCGGATTTCCAAAAATTTCCACAATTACGCGAAAATTTGCTCATAAAGCACGGTAATTACAACTGGTTACCAAAAGCTTAAGTAATTACCGTAAATTACACTAAATTACCACAAGCACGAGTTATTATAATAAATCACAAATAATAACCGTGAATAAAATTAACTATTGTAAGTATGAAAAATTACCGTAAAATACAGGTAATTACCTTTGGTACGAATTTTTACCGTAATTCGGTCATTTATGAGTAATTACCATGTATTTCAAGAAATAACGTAATCATTAATTACCTTTCTGCTTTGAAATAATAACCGCGAAAACGAGTAATTACTGTAAGTACGAATAATTCCTGTAAAATACGAGTAATTACCGTAATTTACAAATAATTACCGCGAATTACAAGAAATAATAATATCGTTAAATTATCTTCGTATTTTGAAATAATGACCGTAAGTATGAGTAATTACCGTAAATACAAATAGTTATTATAAAATACGAGTAATTACTGTAAATACGTAAGAAAAATTACCGTAATTTACGAATAATTACGGTAAATTACTGTAAATAATTACCTTTTTGTTTCAAAATGAAAACAGGTTCGCGAAAATTTTACGTGTTAGGTTCAAAATTGTCCAAATCCATAATTTACCACCAAATTACCGAAATCACTTTGATATACCGAATTTGAAAGTAATTATCGGTAATTACAAATAATCACCACTAATTACAAGAAATAATAATATCATTAAATTACCTTCCTGTTTCAAAATATTCACCGAGAGTACGAGTAAATTACCGTAAGTACATATAGTTACTATAAAATACGAGTAATTACTGTATATACGTAAGAAAAATTACCGTAATTTACGAATAATTACGGTAAATTACAGTACCTTTCTGTTTCGAAATGGAAACCAGTCCGCGAAAATTTTATGTGTTAGGTTAAAAATTGTTCAAATCCATAATTTACCATCAAATTACCGAAATTACTTTGATATACGGAATTTTAAAGTAATTATCGATAATTACAAAGAATTACTGCTTTCCTGATTATCGATTATTAAATTGCTAAAATTTTTCCACATTTTATGAAGGTATATCCGTACTCGATTTGACTAAATTTCGATGCTTCGTCGAAAATTCTCAATTTATCGATGCGAAATTTTTTGCAGTAAGAACGCTTCGACGAATACTTCGAGAATGTAAATAGTACGTACCAAAGGAATCAATAAATTAAAACACGAGCAAAAGAGGTGAATTTTCCGCTCTATAATTTACATTTTCATTAATTTTTCCCAACAAATCTCAAATGGAATACAAAACCGATATTCCTTCCACTACCTTAATCCTTTCATCAATTTTTTCATCATAGCAGCATTTCTCTCACACAAGTTCACATTTTTTCTATAAACAAGGCGTTCCCTTAATTTCATGCGAATTCCTCTCCACCCCAACACTCCCCGTAAGGCATAACTCGATCGGAATCTCTCAGCCCCAAAGGCCAACCTTACTAATTTATTACTTCGCAACATCGTGAAAATAAAATTAAAAATTCCTCTTCCCAAACCACTTTCTTTCTTCGGCGTCATAAATCACAAAACAATGTGGTCGCTTTGGTAATAATCCGATTTATCCCTCCTCTTGTACGAGATCACCATCGAAGAATTTCCTTCGTGCTTGTCTTTCCATATACGCGTTCCAATTTTCGCCTTCTCCGCCGCGCTTACTTCTCGAAGAAAAGGCACCTATTACCTTATTTTTTTCCTCAACTACGTAGCGTGTTTTTTTCTCTTCCTTTTCACGTCGAAACGACGTAACGCGCCACCGCCCAACAGCGAGACGCGGAGTGCGGCGTCGTAAATCGAAACTTGGTAATTTTATTAAATGTTGATCGTATTTTCAATCATGTCTTGACAGTTTTCCAAACTGTAGTCGCTTATCAAACGAATTTAAATACAATTTGTTATTTTTTTTTACACTTCGGCGTAGCAAGGCGCGCCTTTTAATAGAAACGAATCCCCCCTTCCCACCCACTTTATATCACGCGGCAACCAGCGCTCGAAGTCGTTTATCAAAAAAAGCCCTACGACGATGGAGCTGCGACGTAAAAAAAAAAATGGAAATTCTATATACGCGATGAAAAGAGACGACGATCAATTGAAATTTCAAAATGCCATCTCCAAGTGTCCCTCGTGCCACGATTCGCGTTAATTTTGACGCGCCAACAAAAAAAACACGCGTAGGCGACAGGAGCACTTTCTTCCTTGTTTGATTTCCAGTTTTTTTTTCTTCTTCGTAATAATAAACTCGTCGAAAAACAATGTACAGTCATCGTATTACACGTCGAAATCTCTTCGACTCTTCTCTTCGAGAGTGTCGATTATTTACGAATTCTTCGTTTTTTTTTCTCGCTTTTCTAGTTTTTTTATTATTTTGCGAAAGCTGATTACGATAAGAATGTATATTTTTTTTATCGTGTCGAGTACCTCCGTCGATACTCGAGATATCATCGACACTTTTTTTTTAATTGCCTTCGTCTTCGTTACGTTTGCTCGTTCGTATTGCAACATTCAACAAATATCGTCGTATTATTGAATCAATCTTGTTTAAACTGAGCGAACATCTTTTTTTCCCCCTTTCAACATGAAATTAACGCTGTTTATATTTACCTTCTCGGTTTACCTTTGCGATTTCGCTTTCGGTAAAATCAACGTGAGAAATGGTCTCGTCGTGGGCGTCAGTAATCGTAAGTATGCTAATTTCATAATCTATCTTTGTATCGTGAACCGTTTCCCATCACTCAAAATTCTTTCGTATTTTGCGCAGGAAAACTCGAGAATTACATGGCAAAGGCCATTAGAGGATTTCGCAAGGTCGTTCTCGAGGGAGACCAGGAACTCGATTATCCTGTAATGGATCCGTATAAATTGGAAGACGTTTCTTGGGACTACATCGATCCGTCGCCGGTGAAAAAATACAAGTAAAATTTACTTCCCTTTTTTAAAAGTTTCATCTGAGGGATTTTTCCCTAAAAAAAATACCGAATATTACCACCTTGACTTCAACACCACAAAATTCCGAAAATCGAAAGGAAATCCGTGATTTTGAAATGGAATCTCTTGAAAAATCTCAGTCTCGGTGAAATGGCGAGGAAAAGGTCCTAAAACTCGGTACTCACGAAGTAAACCAAAAAATTCAAATTAAATGACCGAAAAAGGACTCACGATACACGTTCCCTTCAACATTCCGAAACGTTTTACATAACTCGCATAAAAACTCAACTAATCCCCAGTACTTCAATATCTACGCCCGGATTAACACGAAGAGCACTCCGGAAGTAAAATTCTTTTGAGGTTGCTCACCTTTTTATTAAATTTCAGGTTAAATTTATTCAACAAAAACACCGCAGTTATAAAAGGACTTAGCAACTACACCGTTGAAAAAATGATCGTAAATGCTAAAGACCTCTCGCTCTTTTTGAAACTTAATTTCCACAATTTGGAGGCCAAAATACCCTATAAATTGGAAGGATTCCTCTTCAAAGGCCTCTTACCAACATACGGAGAAGGGCTAATTACGTAAGTGTCATCAAATTACTTCATTCAATTCGAACAATAAACTGACGTCACTTTACTTGCGACGTAGCTTAACTGCTAAAACCCTCAACGTAGACGTCGCCATCGATTTAGAACTCGAGCAATCCTACATCGTAGTCGAAAACGCTTTACTGCTACGTGCACCTCAAGATTACGACGTAAGTGTCACAATTCATGTACATTTTGAGTAAACCTTGCGAAAAAAATACACCATGTTTTCTCCATTTATCCAGATCCACGTCACCGGACTAATGGATCTTCCTCCACCATTCGCCAGTTCAACCATGGATAACATCTTGGATACTCTGATGCTTCGTCATGGTCAAGAAATGCAAGACAGATTTCTACGCAACCTCGTCGAAGAAGCCATTGGTGGCATGACCACGGACGAGTTATTCGACTACCTCGATCATTTTGTGAAAAAAGATAAAAATTAAATAAATTCCATTCTGTTAAGCAATTACATTTACCATGTTTTCTGGAGAAATTCCACCAAATAACGCTTCAACGCGATGAACATTCTTGTTCATATCGATTCCGCAGATTACTTCACTTTTGGTGAAAGCTGATTAAGATAAGAATTTCAATCATTATCAACAGGTACTTCTGATACTTAGAATATGTTTCACAAAACAACTCGATTATACCAAGTTTTGTACGATTTACTCGTCAAGTACATTTTCACGTACATTATCGCGCGTCGTCAAAATTAATTTTAAGATTTTCTTCGAATTTATTCAACGTAATAAATTTTATTTACTATGAAATCAATTCCGATATCGTTTTGCGTTTTATTCACTCTCTGCAATCGTGCTTATGGTCGTTTTGACATAAACAACCATAATCGTTCAAATGGTAACAATCGTAAGTACTATCTAACTTAATTAATCGAGTTATTTTCTAAGAATTTGCATTTTTCGCAGAAGAGTTCCTAGATTATATCACAAGAGCCATCGATGGATTTCGCCAAATAATACTTCAAGGCGACCAGGAGCTCGAGTACCCTGTAATGGATCCTTATAACTTGGATGATGTTTCTTGGGACCACGTTGACGCAAGCCCTTCCAAGAAATACAGGTATTTAATAATTCAACTTCAAAGCACGACAGCACCCGAGAAACCTTCATCTCGATTTCACAACACTTCAAATCACACATCTGATTTTTTCACTCGCAAACCTAACGACCTTGATTAAAAGAAGAGAAAAAACAATAGCAAAAACTAGTCCAACTGGTTTTTGTAGTTTGATACCACGTAACGCTGCGATTTCTTGTTTAAAAACCAGATGACCTTGATAAACACATCCAAAGTACAATAGCAAACACCGGTTAAACTGGTTTACATTGCTCAATACTCTAAAACAAGACGCCCTATTGTTTGAAAACCAGACGACCTTGACAATTAAACCCGAAATACATCAATGAAAACCCATGTAACTGGTTTTGATTGCGCTACACCTGCACGCGTGACTTTCTATTGTTCAAATAACCAGTTGACCTTGATAATGTTGGAAGCAGCAACGTGTAAACTACGGTTACGTGATTTTAGTACATTAAATTTACTTCGCAGGCTGAACTTATTCAATAAAAACACAGCCGTAGTAACTCATCTGGGTAATTATACTATCGAAGGTATACGAATCAACGCCGAAGACCTAAAATTACATTTCACAATCACTTTTCCGCAGCTACGTGCAACAGTACCTTATATTCTGGATGGATATTTATTCAAAAATATCATGCCGGTCTATGGTGATGGCCTAATCGAGTACGTACTCCTTCCTATCACACATAAGCTTAGTTCACGACCAGCTGACCTCACTAATCGCCTCTTTGTTTACTCTACGCAGCATCAGCACCAAAGACATGAGCTTCTACATCAATATCGATCTAGGTATCGATCAATCCTACGTTATTGTCGAAGACACGAGGGCTTATCGATTTCACGACCGTTTTGACGTAAGAGTCGCTAACAACCTTTGCCCATCACAAATACACGATATCGTACTAAGCTTTGGTGAAACTTCTAGGTCAGCGTAGATGGTTTAATGGATCTACCTTCGGATTTCGCAAATGCTGTTGTATACGAAATCTTGGACACGCTTATGTATCAACATGCTCACAAGACGTTGAACACCTTTGTACGAAATATCGTCGAAGAATCCATTGGCGGCATGACTACCGAAGAATTTTCTCATTATATCGAATATCTCGCTCAAAAAGCTCATCAATAAATTGACATACGCTGGTTACTCACTCTTAGTGTACAATTTTGTTCGAAAGATCACCAAAAAATCTCTTCGGTTGCATTTCTTTCATTACTCTTACACACACAAGTCACTGCTCGCTCTATTACACAGAGACTCATTTATGAACCGAGCAAATCTCAGCCTTCTCACGCAATTACGACATCTCTACAGGCAACATATCATCCTTACGCCACCGCTCATGTAACTCCTCTAAACCCAACGTACGGATAAACCCTATTAAATGACTTGGCACTTCTCTCGTATATCCTCTATCTTCCATACTCCGTAGTAACACCGAGACCGAAAAAAACAATTTACCATCTCGCCTAATCCCGGCCAAAAAGTGCGAAAAACGCCATGGCGCGGCTCAGGTAAAATGAAAAATCTCCGCCGACCGGACACCTCGCCATCGCTGGCCATTATAAACTTATAAAGATTATCGCTGTCGAGGTAAGATTTGCGAGGCGTTCCACGACGAATGACAAGCCTGATGAAGTTGAGAAATGATTTTGCGGCTCGATTGAGGAGCAGGCGCGCCGACGTAGGGCCGCAGCGAGACTTAATCAAGCGAGACGCCTTCTCCGCCGCGACGAGTCGCAACAAAAGACAGAAAATTCTCGCATTAATCAAACCGACAACGCGCGGTCTCACCTCGGTGACATTTCATCTCGCCGTAGCACGCGTCAATGGTGCGGACAATGCGGCCTAAATCCGTACCCGTCGCTTGGCCCAACGACGTCTCGTCTTTGTATATCTCATCCGTCGTCGTTCCTACGGCGAGAGAACGGGACGTCATTTTTTTCCCTTTCGCGTATTTTCCACCATCGTCTCTTCGGCCTTTTTCCTGGTCGCCTTCATCTGCGCCCGATACAACGCCCCGACGATTTCGTAGTCTTTTTTTTTCTTCCGTGTCACTGTTCCTCTCTCCGTTGTCTTTTTTTTTTTTTCATCCGCAATCTTCGTCGCATCGAGCCTATACAAGCGTTGTATTCTTCTCGAGACGTCGTCCTCTCGGTGCTCTTTTCTTCTCCTTTCTTCGCTGTCGCTCGTTCGTTCTTCCGATACAAAAGAAGGTTTTTACTTCCGGTGCATTGGCGTTGTCGATTTTCAATCAACGCCGCGCCACCGTCTTACGCCGTCGTCGTTGTTTCGTGCGCCACCTTCTCTTTTCTTTTTCTGTCTTTTTTTTCTGCTTTGCGCTTTATACGGCTCCGCTTCGCGCGTTTGTACAGATTTAATGAATTTTTCTCCATCATCGTCGCCCCCCCAGCCCTGTGTTTTGCGCGCTTAATCGTATTCCGGTTGAGTAATTACGTATTTTGCGGCAACCTGGTTGGGTCGTGGGTTTCATTATGTTTCGCGCTTTTTTCTCCTTCCAGTACTGTTCTTTTATTTTTTTATTTTTTTACGCGATGAATTTCCTTCTCTATGACGTAGTGAGCAGAGATGGCTACGAAAATGACTACTTCGAGGATGCTTTGGAAGTGATAGATGATTGAAAAATAAGCTAAGGCATTACTCTCGAAGGGAACACCTTGCCCTGGACCATTCTTGGAAGGGCCCGAGAAATTTGTACCTTGTGGAGAGACCTAAAAGGGCCCATTTCCTTTCTCGTCGGCTCTGATCAGAGTCACGTCATCGCATAATGTCTTTTTCAGTGAATTACAACTCGCAAACGTCATCTATTCAGGTTTTTAAAAATGTCCGTCTTGTGACGTCATCGATGATATTTTTAAAGTGTCTAAAGCTTATAACAGATGCGATTCTGAAATTACTCACAATATCGCTCACTTTCTTCCAATGTCCATCCCCTCTCATTTCTTTCAACTTCCCCAGCGAATATCCGCACCTCATTTCAAAGGAGGAAAACACTCCCGAAATTTATTTCTTCGGCGAGTCGCATCAACCAAAACTTGAAAACCTCGTTTACTCGCACGTCGCCGTCGCCGCATATACGTCTACGCCATTGATCTTAATCACCGAGACACGAAGCGAAATGTTAATTTAACTTGGGAAACATTTTGAATATTATTGAACGTCGGCCGCGGCACCGACGTCGTCGCAATATCGCCGGCCGAATGCATAGAAACCCCATAGACTTCGGCTCTATCGTTTAACTGCCGTGCTCAGATAAAACGCAAAAGTTAATACCTTACTTGCACAAAATTAATGAATAAAACTGGTATCTGATTAATTCTCGGGGATTGTTTAAGCCGGCTTATATTAATTAAGCTGGAACTTTAATGAAGATTACCCTTCGCTAATACACCTACCGTGAGGAGGGTATCGCGCGACCACCGCGTCGACGACGACGACGGCGCTATACAAAGCGAAAAAAAACCATCAAACGACTCCGTTGAAAAGAAAAATTTTGTGAAAATATTTTCCCAAAAAAATCCAACGTTTTAATTCTCTTTGGCGTACTTCTTTTCATTTTTTATCCTTCTCATAACGACCTGATTCGTCCGGAGAATACCGAGGAAAATCCTCCCTTTCGCTCTCGCCAAAAGGTAATGTCTTTTCGAACCCTTTATCATGCTCGACGACTAAATTAAACCCGCCGCGGTGCTCCTTAATGCTGTACGCGTAAATCTTATATACCTTTAGAATGCCCTCGGTTCTAAAGTACATCCTCCCTCTACCCTTCGCATACAACACCCTACGCTTTTAATACGTTGAAATATTAGCCAAATCGAGGGCCCGGTTTAATAATTTCGTTACCTAACGGCAGCAAAGGTGAGCTACCTTGGTCGTTCGTTTCACTCTAATTAACATATATTTTTCATATTTAATTATACCCGCAACTTAAAACACGAGGCTTTCCTTTTGCGCCCCTTCGTTTGTCGTATTTTCCAAATCAATCTGCACCTTTCGTATATCCCGCTTTATCAGCCAATTCCCTTCCAGAAATTCGCGATTTCACCGCATCGTGTGATCTCCCTTTCTCGCGGAGCATCGGAATGCCCACAGATACAGGTGCAATTTCAAAGGAAAACCTGGGGCATTGTTCAAAGAATCCAAATGGATGAGAAATTTTCCACCCTTTCTTCTTCAGATTTTGCGAAAAATGGCCCGCATCGGCGTCCACAGTTCGCCACGACTTGGGCGTCGAATTTACATGAAAACTCGTTTTCTTTTTCGCCATTTCCTTTCGGCTGTAGTAAAAACTTTCTCGCGAACGGTTTAAATATGACGGGAGGTTGTTCGGTTGAAAGTGGATTTTTTCGGCGGAAAAAAAATCGACGTCGAAAAACGACGTCTCCTTTGGCAACCCTCCTCCGTTTGGTTAACTTAGACAACCTATACTTGTTGATCTTTGCTCTCTTTCTCGATGCCCTTCTTCGCCTTCTTCAGAATTTCCGCAAATACACGTTATCTTTTCCCCGCTCTCACTCACCCCTCTTTTTCGATTAAATACCAAAAAAACTCCCGCCGAATATGCCAACCACCTCGCGATTCTCGCTTACCAACAGTTTACCTCCCTTAATCCCTTTAAATTAATGTCGTGTCTGTGTTAAACAGGCTTTCGTAACGTTTCTCCTCGTCGGTGCTTTTTTTCTCCATCTCTCGATGTGTTTTTATTTTTATGCGAAAAATATGTAAATAAAATGGAGAAGTTTGTCGAGTTTTTAACAAAATACCAGTCTTCACTGGAAATCTGCCTTTGCCTCCCGGTGTACCACGTCTCTACGAAATAATCTTGGTCGCCCCTTGATTTTTTTCACGAAACTACGAGCTTTTGGAATTTTGAATTCGCGTGTAGGGAGGTATATACACCTTTAAGCCGAGCTGAATTCGAGATAAGGATGCGAGGGGATTTTACTTTCGAGTCAGCTACGTCGTCCTGCGAATGGTGATTACGTTTGCGAGTGAAACAAAAAAAAAAAAGAGAGAAATCAAATCCTCGGTATAATTTTTACGTCGACTGTTTTGCCTTTTTAAGAATGAAATACGTGAAATTTAGGTTTACGCGTTTCCTTATACTTTAGTCGGCTTTCGTCTTCGTTTGGTTTCTTTTTCAACCAAGGAATATCAACTAATTATGAGAATGCTATAACACTATGAATGGAAAAATGAAAGGGATTGTTAAAACATCAATATTAATCTTTAGAATCTCTGGAAAATCTAATCAAATGAAATTTGCAGGAAAAACTTCAAAATAGTTCGCTAGAAGTTCCACATGAGTTACTGGAGCTGATGGCTTGTTACTGGAGTTCCATTAATGATAGCTCGGATCGCAAAATTACTAATTGGAATCTCAATATAGATTGCCGAAGTTGAAAAAAAAAGGCTCAAAAGCTTTGGACAACTCATCGAGCACTTTGGAGCAATTGGCGAAACTTTCGGACCTGCTAAAGACATCAAAGTGATCGAAATCCAGCTTCACGACTTCGATATGGTTTCTATCAGCTTGTTGCAATTCACACTTCGTCCAAAGGTTCTACCGAGGCCAACTAGAGCTTCAAAATATACCATCGATAACTCACGAACTGTCACCAGACGTTTATACAGTGTTACCAGAGTGTAAGAAAAAAATTCTGAACTTTTTTTAAAGTCTAGAAAAGATAGATTAGCTACCCAAACGACCTCTAGAGCTCTCGGCGAATCATATGAATCATTCGAAACCCTAAAATCCACCATTAAAACTTTACATTTCCTTAACAACCTCCTTATCGCTAGAAAAATCGCTCTCTTCAGGGTTATCACTGCAACTACACGAACATTAAGTGTAACACTGCACCTACGTATTTCCCAGCATCTAAATACATAAAATTCAAACATCCGAAAATAAACGAATACTAATCCTTCCCCTGCCAAACCCGACACTCTCGCTCCGGCTACACGCAACCACCAATCTTTCGCCATCTCGACTCCATATTTCATTCTCGTTGCAACTGGTGCAATGCGGACGAAATAAATTACCGTTTCGAAATCGTCTCCACATTCTCGTATGCTGCGCTACGTAAAAATAAAACGTCTGCGAGAGTACACGTCGTCGTCGTGCCAGCAGGAAAAAAAAAACAAAAAAGGAAACCCATTGAGAAAAATCAGCTTAAAAAGGTCGCAACTATTTTCGAATTACGACAACGTTCGATTTCGTCCGAAAGAAAATGCATCGCTTTAATTTTTGCTGACTGAGAAAACAGCGTACAGAATTGCGAATTTAAAGGATAAATCAGAAACGACGAAGGACAGTTTCCTTTTGGTGCCCTTTTTTTTTATTTCAATTTTTTTTCCACGTCTTTGTCGGCTCCGCTTCTATTTTTTTGCACGCTACGTACCCCTTGTCTATTATGTTCTAATGATATCGGATGGCGGATTGGATTTTCGTAACCACTTATGGGATTTACACACTTCAGTTGTCGGCGCTCTACGGAATTTCAATTGAGAATTTCTTTCTTATAAATATATCCGCGCACACGCACACACATACATGGTTCTGTAATCGAATTTATGATAACCTTACACGTCTATATCTATCGGTATCTTTTACAGAATTTTGATATCTTTTACTCGGTATTGCTTGGCTTTTTTTCCACCCCTTCGGTCTCCGCGCCTCGCTCGCCGCCGCTTTTCCGCAGTCGCCAATCCCCTAAGGTGATGCTATTCACGATAGTTTTTCTCGAGTTAAAATAATAAATGTAGTTCATTTTTTTTTCTCCTGCGTTCTTCTTCCTCCTTCATTATAGCCGGCCGCCGCACACACGACTGATTTAATTTTCTCTTAAGACTTCCGATGGGGGTTTTCAATACAGCGATGGTCGAATGGTTTCTCGTTTTTATCTTTTGTAAGTTAATATATATATATATATAGACTCATACGTACAGAGAGCTACCTACGACGAAAATGAAAAAGAGAAAAGCGAGTAAAAACCAGCGACGATTGATTGAAATGTAAGCGAAGTGCTATTTCGTATGTGTCGTATGAGTTTTACTCGGATGCGGAAAAAAAATAGAAAAGGTTAGCATTTTCTTATTTTTCATTTTCCAGCACACACGGTCACAAACGCAGTCGATTGTTTCCAAGATTCGAGAAGACGACCGATTTTCGAAGAGTTGGTAAGAAATTTCAATAAACACGCCCACGTCATCCAAACCGTACATTTCCAAAACATTTACAAATTCTTCCCCCCAAATTCACCCCTTCACAATAAAAATCAACCAATATTAAAAAAGATCGCGTAAATTGTACAATTAGTTCATGAATTTTGAGAGCTTTTTAAGCCTTTTAAAATTCATCAACTCAATCACAAAAGTCAAGTAGTAATTCAAGACTAATGAAATTCACAAAAAATCAGATGAGCTTTTCAGTCATAGTAACGCTTTGGAGGAAGTCTTCAAAAGCTCAAAAAATATGCAAAGTTCAATCAACAAGCTTTTCCAGCTGATTATAAACATTTCAGCAGAAAAGCTCTTCGAAGCTTCAAAGTTCAAAGAACTTAAACCATTAGCAAAATCAAATGAATGGCTCATACTTTCGGAACCCACAAGGTCTTCCGAAACTTTCGGAACCCACAAGGTCTTTCGAAACTTTCGGAACCCACAAGGTCTTCCGAAACTTTCGGAACCACTTTCAAACCCAAAGCTCCAAAAAGCTCTAAAAGTTCAAAGTTCCCCTCATTTCTATTTTTTCACCTAATTTCAGAGATTTCTTCGATAATAAATCGAGCATCGATGAGTTTTCACAATACTACATCACACCTCCGAGTACTCCACCCTCGACGCTGCCACCTCTTAGGCTCGACACGTTGACCGCATCGATTAATCATCCGTATCGAGTCTCGACTGCCATAAATATCGAATAAATACACTCTTCGTTTACTTCCCCTCTTCGATACGGCGAACTCTCGCAATAACAAATACGCGATTTAACTGCTCCTCGTTAAAATAACGACCGTCATAACGTTTCGAATTAATTACCCTAATTCCTCTTCCACGAAGACGCCGCGGCCGTCGAAAAAAAAATGAAAAACTACACCCGAAACGTAAATAATTCCAGAAATAATTACTTCATAACGCTCCGCCGCCACAACTCCACACACCATTCAAGCCCCCCCTCCGCGCCCCGGCTTTTATTATTATTCGAGTGTAAAACCGCTTCATCCCTTAAAACGGTATTCTTTTGTTCGGTAAATTGATTTAATCCATATTTTATTCGAGCGCCGCCGCGACGGCGATCATCGTCGCGTACCACGGATCATCGCGAACTCGAGCGTCCAAATCTCTCGCAATATAACGCTCTTCTTTGTCGCCCTCCCGCGCGCACGTTTTTAACGACGACGAGTCCATTAAAAATGACAAAAGCTTATAATTTTCAAATGGCCCATTCATAAACAGCGTCTTGATGCATCTCGCGCTCGGTGATTATGTCGTTTATTTGTCTTTATTAAAAGTTTAATGCATTGTAAACGCAAAATGGTTCTTTCGAGATATTTACATTAGAAAATGGAAATATATAGTGTATTTCGCGGCCGTCGTCGATCTGCGTTTCGCTCCGTCCCCCCTTTCCTCATCCGACTTACATTTATACTCGAGCCGCCTTCATAACATGGGCCGCTCGGTGGCGTATACCGACGTGTTTATTTACTAAATAAAACTCCGTAATTATAAGCCCTCTCGTGTACCGCCACCCTCTCCTTCGATCTTCGCGTCATCGTAATCCCGGCTCATTCCGAGGTTCGCTCTCTTCGACGATGAATTTATTTATTTCGCTTGATTAATGATGATCGTTGGAAATGGTCTCATATCGTCGATTACGCATAAATGCATTTCTCAAAAATCCTTCTTATTGACTTATTTATCGATCGAATCGAAAAATTTTTCGAATAAAAGTTGCTCGTCGAAGAGTGCTCTAAAATTTTAATTATTACCGAAAATTAGTTTAGGGTGAATCTTCACGGTTAAAATTGAAAAATATTACTCGAAGAGCGCTAACATGAACAAAATTACGTTTCGATTGCTTTTTCATTCAAGTTTTCATGAATGGCTTTCGAATTGAACCAACAACAACAGCGACATTTTTTCTTTGAAAGCTTCTCCGGAACTTTTATCATCGGAAGAATTCGTTCAATCCAAAAATTCTCCAATTTTTCAACAATTTCATAAAATAAGTTTTTTTGCGTTAGAAATCATCATTTTTAAACAGAATAACTGAGGGTGGGGGCGGTGCTCAATATAACTAAAAAAAATACTCCTTGTTGATTTCCCTTCCATATCAACAATTGAATAATTTAAACGAATTCGAGACAATTTTTTTTTAAATTGAAATACTAGTAAATGGGTCAATCTAGAATGAATTTTGATAATAACCGAAATTATAGAAAAAAATTCAGAGAACAACTTTATTCGAAAAATTTTCCAATACAAGAGACACGAAGGCTTCAAACGAGGCTCAAGTAAAATATAGAATTTCTTACGAAGAAGAAACCCAGCAAAACTACCACTTAGCGGAACTCCCCAATGCTACTTTTTCTCCACCAAGTCACCTCCATGATTCACCTACTCGCCCTCCAACACCCCTTCGAAATCCTTACGGTAAAAAAATGGCTAAACAAATGCAAATCGCGAAGTCGTCCAATACGTCCGAAAATACTCGTCCAAAATGAGCAAAACGCGACGCTCCGCGTACTCTCACCGGCTCCGCGCGCCGCCGCGAGCCGACATCGCGCCTCAATACACACACCAGGCGATAACGGCGGCGCGGCGGTGATTTACGAGACGCCGGCGAGATAGCAACGATTAAACATTAAAAAAGAGAGAAAATTGCGCATAAAAAAGTCAAATTTCAAAAAAATTACCCTCAGCGATTTTATTATTCGGCGATACGCTTAAAAATCTCAAGTTTTCTTCGATATAAGCGAGTATAAGTTTTTTCATTTGATGGGCAATAAAAGTTTTTTTTACATTTTTTTCTTCCCTTTTGCGTTATAATTTAGTATGTAAATTTTTTTAAATGTAATACCGTTTGTAACCGAGTTCACAGCAATAAACCATTAAATTATACGTAAAACGACGATTCGAAAGTTTTCCTTTTTTTTTTTCATTTAATAAAACACCGCGTAATTTATCGATACACGCTGCCGAGCATGCAAAAATTACAACCTCCGATCCTACGCTCTTCAAAAATACTTATACGCATCCTTTTCTCCTAATTCTTCCGTTTTAACCCGTCTTCCAAATGCTTTTCCACTTTCGGCGGAATTCTCCCAAAACCAGACCCTTCTCCAAAACAACCGAAAACAAGTTTCGTTAATTTTGCGAAATAAAAAAAAAGAAAAAGCGACTTCGTCATCAAACAGATCGCATACGACCTCTGGTTTTGTTTTTCTACGACCTTCGTCCCCTCGCCCCCACCCAACCAACAACCACAACGCCCGCGTTAACTTTTAAATATTTATTACAAATTAAATATTCAACTGGCGGATTTTCATTTTAATGCGATTTTAATTATTGAGATTTTTTCAATCTGTTCCACCGCACGGGCCCCTCCACGTTGCTCCTCTTTAAACGCCGGAATAATTAAAATAGTTAATTTTAACGAAAATTTTCCTCTTACAAAGAATCACTGTGGATGCTTTTTTTCGCTGCTTTTTTTTCCCCTTCGGTATCTTTTGTGTAGCGCGTCGAAGATCGAGAGCAAAAAAAAGTGGCGCGGATAAAGGCGAAAAAACAACCGTTTCTTTTTGTCGTTCATTGTTGCGGGCGTTTTCTCGATATAATTTCCTTTCTTTTTGTTTTTCCGCACCTTATTCTTTGGATATTTTCTCCATCTTAAGAGTATAAAAAACCAGTATTTAAAAGACTTACTCGATGTTTTTCTTGGCCTTTTTTCTTTCACCGCCGACGCTGGAATTCATTACGTTGCGGACGAGAAAAAAAGGGAAAAATCACCGCGAAATTATCCGGCTTCAGAGACTGGAAACGAAACACGAAAACGATGAAAAAATAGTAAATTCGTCGCGACAAAATAAACGAAAATTCGCCTCGAAAATATGTGGAAAAAACCGATTAAATTAGAACATTACGCAATTCTCGTTCAAACTAACCACTCGTAGCTGATCAAACGCGTATTTGATCGTTTTAATTCAAAGCTAAAACGTACCAAAAAGAGCACGAAAAAACCACAGCACGAGTCGAAAGGTTTTATCACGTAGATCGTAACGCTCCGGCCATTCATCATTGTTCGATCTTATTAGTCACCGGGCGCGTTTATTTTTAATCTTTTCGATTCAGTGGTTCTCCGCGAAACATTCCGTGGTCCTTAAAAACAAATGCAATTTTAACGAATAATTTTTTTCAATAGCGAATTCCTTTTTTATCTACACAACGACAACAAATCGCTTCATCGTAGTCATAGGACTTTGAGTCATTTCGTCGACACCCCTTCTCGACACGAAGCGACGTCGAAATTTCGCAAATTCGGCGAAAAATCACCTCCAAAAGCCAATTTGCTCCGTAATTATCGTCTTTGTTCCGTAATCAGATTCGAAAAACGACGTAAAACGAAGCGCAGAAAATCACGCAATTATCTTCGCGTCTGAATCGAATTCACCATTTAAATTAAACGGTTGTTGGGCTGTTTTTCTTTTTAATACTCCATTATACGGCGCTCGGGCCGATTAAGACCCCCCCCCTCCCTCCACTAAAACCCGCGACGCAAAACGAATACCAGCCTGACATTACATCGAAAAATAAGCCTTCGTCGAGGGTTTAAATTTTTAAGAATATTTCACGCTCCGTATCCCACACGTATTTTTTTTTCCGCCGCGAAAATCCTCCCATAAAAAGCTCGTTTAATCGGAAAAATATTCGTATTAAGTTATTCCTAATAATCGGTCGATTCGAAAAATATAGCGAAGACTTTAATACGTTCGTCGAACGTCGCGTCTCGCGTCCGCACAAAAAGAGGAACACTTTGCAAATGATAATTGGATAGCGAACCGGCGAAGAGGTAGAATACCCCTTTGCATTATAATGCGCTGCAGTTGAGCTTAGAAACAATCGATTACCGGCACAATCCCAAAGCGTACAAATTGCACCGCATTCTGCTGACTTTGTAATGTAAAGGAACAAGTAATTGCTAATTCAAAAGACAACGAGATTCGATTTTCAAAAGGAAATTTTATTTCAGGCTTCAGCGTTTCTTCTTGCTTGCTCTCGACGTCGCCGCCATCGTCTTCTTACTGCATCGCCGCTCGCTTCTTTTTTTTCCCTCAATCCTCTTCCGCTCCCGTCTCACCCTCCCTTTGCTCCGGATACGGAATCGTTTTTACGTTTAATGTCGATCTAACGACTTACGTTTCCTCCTGCCATCGCCGCCAACGTAATACCTACGGACTCTCTTTGGTATATTGCGAAATACCACTGTATACCATTTTGTTGGAATATTTTAACGAAAAGCGTTATTCGCGCGAAATTATTTGACGCGCCGTGCAGCTTCCTTCGGTGTGTTTCTATTTCGGTATTTTTTTCTACTTTATTCTATCGCGCGCCAAAGGTAACCGAGCTATGAAGAAAACCAACGTTCGCCTTCAAAGTCCACCCCCTTTCTCATCGACATTAATTTTTTTCACTACTAAGTCTCCCAGCTTTTACATGCGAATTACGTCATTGCACTACTTTGCAATTCTGGCGGTTTTAACGAAAAGCCACGCCGTTAAATCGTTACCGCCTTTTTTGCAGGATTTTCATCGTATCCTTCTTTCTAGCGCGACACCTTGGCAGCCGCCTTCCTCAGATACGCGTTAATACACTTTACATACCGTCCAAGTGTAACCGTATACACCAAATCCTGTTGACGAGGCAATTTCACGCCGCGCAGCGTCCCGAAATTTCGCAATTCGCTTCCCTTAATACAGGCAATCGAGTTGATTCGCTTAGCGTGACCTCGTAAGCATAGGTTGTCTCGTAAATCGGATCACACAACAAAAGAGTATAAATTTTTGAATAACATAATTTTTTTTCTGATCAAACCAACCCAAAAATTTATATTTTGTTTTTTTAAAAGATATCTCAAAACGCATCAAGAGATTAAAAATAAAAAGTAAGGTCAAACACCTCATATCCTTCCCCCGTATTTAATAAGCCTCCCCACTATGATAAAACACCTCACAAAACGACTACATCGATGAAAAATTTCAATAAAATTGTAATAAAATATTTTAAAGTTGTTCAATATTGATCAAAATTTGTTTAAAATTCCTCAAAATTCCACAAATTTTCATAAACCCTGTCAAAATGTTGTTAAAATCGTTCAATACTTGCTCAAAATTGCATACAATCTGTAAAAATGTTGTTAAAATATTTTAAAATTAACCAAAATTTGTTTAAAATCGTTTAAAAAATTGTTCAATATTTGCTTAAAATTGCCTTAAAGCTGTGCAAAACGATTAAATGAATTGGAAATTTGGTTAAAATTGCAGAAAACTATCAAAATATTGTTAAAATAGTTTAAAATCGATCACAATTTGTTTCAAAATTACACAAAATTGTCAAAATGTTGTTAAAATTCCATTAAGTTGTTCAGAATTTGCCCAAAATTGCGTTAAAACTGACAAAATATTGTTAAAACGGTTTGGAATTGATTAGAATTCAATTAAAATTATTTAAAATTACATAAATCTGTGAAAATGTTGTTGAAATTGAACAACTTAAAGCAACTTTAACAACATTTTGATAATTTTGTACAATTTTAAGGAATTTTTAAATAAATTTTGATCAATTCTAAACTATTTTAACAACATTTTAACAATTTTGTGCAATTTTAAACGATTTTAAACAGATTTTGGTCAATTCTAAACGCTATTTTATGCAAATATTGAACAATTTTGAAGGTATTTTTAAAAATTCTGAGAATTTTATGTATTTTTGAACATATTTAAATAAATATTGATAGATTTTAAGCTATTTTAACAAAATTTTTACTGTTTTTACACAATTTCAGGCAAATATTGAACAACTTCAAACAATTTTAACAAACTTTTAGCGATTTTGCGTGATTTTAAGCAATTTTAAACAAATTTTGATGGATTTTAAGTCATTTCAACATAATTTTTAATAGTTTTATGCAATTTTGAGCAAGCATTGAACGATTTTAACAACATTTTGACAGGGTTTATGAAAATTTGTGGAATTTTGAGGAATTTTAAACAAATTTTGATCAATATTGAATAAATTATGATCCATTCTAAACCACCCTATCCGCATTTTAACAGTTTTTATGTAATTTAAATTAGTTTTTAACAAATTCTGATCAATTTTAGACTATTCTAATAACATTTTAACTGTTTTTATGCAATTTTGAGGAAATATTAAACAATTTTAACAAAATTTTTACGACTTTGGGCCACTTTCAACGATTAAAACAAATTTTGAGCAATTATTGAATTATTTTCGCAACATTTTAACAGACTTTAACCAATTTTGAACAATTGCTGAACTACTTTCACTACATTTTAACACTTTTTGCAATTTTGAGCAATTATTGAACAATTTTGAAGAATTTTACCAACATTTGGACAATTTTGCGTAATTTTAAGCACTTTTAAACTAATTTTGATCGATTTTAAGTTATTTTAGCAAGATTTTCAACGTTTTTTTTTTGCAATTTCAAGCGAATATTGAGCAATATTGAGTAATTTTAACGTTTTGACAATTTTGCGTAATTTTAAGCATTTTGAGGCAATTTTATACACATTTTGGTCAATTCTAAACTGCTTTAATATTTTGATTGTTTTTATACAATTTTGAGCAACTTTGAACAGTCGTGAAGCGACATGAAAATGTCTCACTGCGTCGCGGAGTTGTACGTAGACTGATTTTTCCCCACCATGTATATATGCACATCTTATTCAGGCGAAAATTCTTGGGACGGCTTTCAGGAATTGGGCTTTGAAATGAATCGATATTTCCACTCATGTTTTCCCTCCTAAGGTCTTTCTATTACATGGAACGATCATGGATCGGCCCATTGCTAAGACATCCTCACATCAAAGAATTCTTCCTTTTACACCTCCCCCAAACAATCCCCGCCACCGTTACTTCCTCAATTCTTCTACCACTCCACCAAGATTCGATCCTCATCTTGCGCTCGCTGAACAAAGGCCAAACGGCGTCGGCGAATTACAAAGAAACATACCCGACCGTTGCCGCGGAATGCGAATCATCCAGCACGTATAATTTTCTATTTAATGAAAATAATACATTTCGCGCGTTTTCTCAGCCGGCGAGACGAACGCGCCGGAGGTGTTAGGTAAACAAATTCTACAAAGCGACGTCTGCTTCGCTTCGTCCTCTATTGTTTCATACGCCGCACAGGCTCATCCATACACCTCTCATCCTTGCATATCCGAGCTACTCCTCGTCGCCGTTTTTCTTCATCCTGTGTCGCGTACACCATACATCACGTAACGAGCGTCACGACGACGCCCTCAAAACAAGCGCTAAACATTTCGTCTTGTTTGTGTGTATCTTTGATATACCTAACTCCGTCATCCCCTCTCATCAGCTTTGCGCGATTTTAACGTTGTAATTAAATTATCCCTCGTCGTCGGGTGAGAACGTTTGAATTATTTCACAGCGACGACGACCGCTTAAAAAAGCCAACTTATTTCCTCGAGGCGACGCGACCGACGACGCTCGAAGTACTCCGGGAAATTTTTTCATTTTTTTCGACCCCTCTCCTCGTTGCGCGAATTTCACCAACGACTTACAAAAAACGCCGAGTCAACGATCGCACCTTAATCTAACCTTTACCTGCTATTCCTCTCGTTGCGATAAAATTACACCGACGAATTTCCACGTAACGTCGATCGATGCATTGACACGCATTCGAAGAACGATTTTTCCGCACTTGCTTTCCACGTCGCCGTATTTTCATCACAATACTCCCTCGTGCGGCTACACAGAAAACGTCTCGTCATAGACGCTCCGTCGTAAATGGGTCGAGCAGCGAAGCCGTGCTGGGTACAAGATGCGGGGCAATGCAGTTTAAAAGCTGTTTTGCACCGGTGACACGTGAAACGCGCTGATTTCAGTTTACATAAACTTATGAGAAGGCAATAAAGTTTCTGCCTACATTACCCGCCTCCTCCATCCTTTCGTCTTCAAACTCGGCTTTTTCGCGTACACACACTCGAAACATCCCACAGGCACACTTAATGCCTAAAGAAGTTGCCAGGCTGAATTATAGCGGATGATAGCGGCGCAAAGCCATGAATATTAACTTACCCCGATCTCCTCGCCGGTGCATTTGTACGATTTACGCTTCAGCAACATTCTCGTACCGTGTCTTCGTACATTCGTCCGATAATCGCGCTCCGATTCCATATCCCTTTCGCGACGCCTCTGTGGTCTAGGCACCCGGGGGCATTCGGCGATGTGAAAAGCATCGCCTCGAGTTCACGTAACCACGCTCGACTCGGCTCTTCGGTGTGATGATTCGCGTATCTAGTTTTTTCTTCGTCGCATTCTCTCAATTCACCCCTATGCGCCCATACCTTCGTACCCGCTTCGAAAAAAAAAAAAACGCGTATTTATAATACACGGTGTTGTTTTCATTTTCTCGTTTACTAACTTACACCATGAAAAGCTATCACGAGCAAAGGTAATCAGTTTGGAACAACTGATGTGCATAGTTTTTTAAATAAGCTTTCCGCCGCGCAAAACCTCCTCTCGTGAGTTCACCGAAAAGCGTGATGACTTTTTCACCGCCGTCGCCGGCGCACGTCCCCTTTCCTGCCAACGTCCTCTCGTCATTTTCATTCCGATCTTCTCCCTTCCGACTATTCGCTCCTTTCCGCCGTAGCTTCTTCCATCTTCGTCTATTCATATCCCGACGCGACTATATACATACATGATCTATAATTCTGGCTCGTATTTGCAAGTATAATACCCCTTTTCGTTGTATGCAAGATTATAAATGACGAACTGAGCGGAAAATTTTCCAACAAGATGCGCCATTATCGTAAATTATTAAACAGGTGTCCTGCTTTAGCGGGCCAACATCGCCTCGTCGTTTGTCGGCTGGGCGAGAAAATACGCTCGCGTTGCGTCTACCATCTCCGTCTCAACCCCCGCCTCGCACTTCCCTCGAGCTAACTTCCTTTGCGAAACTTGATGTTTTGACGAAATTTAAACGTACGAGGAGGAATTTTAGTACACGCCGAGCGTTAATTTAATTTACATTTTGGGTTCGTTTATTCGCGGTTCATGTCGGTGATAAAACCAGCGCCCCGAATACGTCTGAAGTATCATCGTACGTATGTTCCAAAAACCTTAATGACGTTGTTGCTGTTTTCAGGGCGAATACGAGTACATGACCAATTAAGTAAACTGGCTCAAAAGACAGGTATTCAAAAAAATAACGTCACCTGGAAGATGACTGACTACAGAGGTCTCGTCGTTTTAGGAGTATAAGGCCATGAAAGGTGATGTCAACTGAGATATTTGCCCAGGTGACGTCACCTCGAAGGATCAAGGTCGGAGAGGTGCATGCCCAAATGAATAAATATCCCTCTTTGACATTTTCATGCCTCTATCGTGGCCATGGTACACAAGGTCGAAAATTCGTCACGAAAAAGCGTTCAAAAAAGTGTCACGTGGTTGTCATGGTAACCGTTATCATGGCAACGTGTCATGCTCATGAGTGATATGTTGTCATGGCAACGTGTCATGCTCGTGAGTGATGATTTCAACATTTTCACGTCATGATAACATGGCATTGATGACAGGGCATCGTTATGGTGGCATTTCATGATTGTGAGTGATATATTGTCATGACAACGTGCCATGCTCATGAGTGATGTTGTCATGGCAACGTGTCATGCTCATGAGTGATCATTTCGCATTTTCACGTCATGATAACATGACATTGATGACAGGGCGTTGACATGGTGGCATATCATGATTGTGAGTGATATATTGTCATGACAACGTGCCATGCTCATGAGTGATATGTTGTCATGGCAACGTGTCATGCTAATGAGTGATCATTTTGACATTTTTACATCATGATAACACGGCATAAATGACAGGTCATTGTTATGGTGGCATATCACGATCGTGAGTGATATGTTGTCATGACAACGTACCATGCTCATGAGTGATATGTTGTCACGGCAATGTGTCATGCTCTTGAGTGATGATTTCAACATTTTTCACGTCATGATAACATGCCATTGATGACAGGGCGTTGACATGGTGGCATATCATGATCGTGAGTGATATGTTGTCATGGCAATATGTCATGCTCATGAGTGATTCTTGATATTTTCAAGCTATCACGAAAATTTGTAGATGATACGTTGTTGTTATGGCGACAAATCATGATCATAAGTGATATACTATACCATTAACAAGTCATTATCGTGGTGACGTATTATGATTATGATTGACATGTCATATGTAATGACTTGTTATGATGAATGCCATTGGAATGGTCCAGTGTCATGGTTGTGAGTGACATATAATCATATCTTGGTGATATATCGAATGACATGTCATGGTGACCTGAATAATGAAATATTATGGTAATATGTCATGATGTCGTCATGGTAATAGGCTTGGTGATGATATTTAATGAAAAATCAGGAGATTATTTTTTCCTCTCAAAACAAGTTATGCGTCGTATACTCATGTACAACGAAAAATATAACTTTTTCACATCATCATACTATGCCATAGACGACTATCCATTGTCATGGTGGCGTGCCATGGTCAGAAGTGACATGTGATCATGTTATGGTAGCATGTCACACGACGTGATATGATGACATGTCATTATGTTGAAGTGGCATGTTCGCGGGTGTCATATGACATCAAATGACATCCAACGAACACCATTGTCACCGAGTAACATGAAAATGTCACATGGTAGAGAACAAACACTTTGCACTTTTTCCTCCCAAACATCACCACAACCGTCGCAACCCCCTCCTTAAATACGCATAAAACCAACGATAAAAATACCGGCCGAAAATCGCATCAGTCGAGATTTCGGACGAGAAAGTCGTTAAAGTTATTAGGAGCTTTTCCTCACAAGGAAGACGTTAACTGTCACGAATCAAACTTCTTATTACCGCGGCTTACGAGTATTTCATTAGGAAAAAGACACTAAAACGGGTTAATTGCTCCTTCGCCATCGCGATTTACTACTCCGATGTTCGAATTATTTTTCGGCGGCGTATAATGTCTTCGTGAAGCGTTTCGAGGTGGTTTTTCTTTTATTCGTCCAAACTCGCAATTCCTCCTTACTTATTACGTTTTCTCATCTCGTCACGAATTACGAAGTCTCGGATTTCCAATCATAGCCAAAGTTACCTTCGTTGAAAACACGCCGTCACAAAGCCCCAGCACCGTCTAACGAAAATCTATTTTTCCTCTCCCCCTCCCGATTCGGCTTCACGAGCACATACTTTGTAAACAAAACGTATCACCGTGTCACGAATTAATATTCATCGGTTTATTAGCGGTATATCGTACATGAACCGAGACGAATATCGTATGGGGGGGGGGGGCAACGTGGAACTTGCATTCCCGCGCGACTTTAGCAAACGTCTTGTCACAAATTTCGCGCACAGTCTGCGAAATTATCGTGCGATTTGTGGGGCTATACGTGGTGCACGTCGCGTATAACGGGAGTTGTTTGGCGCAGCAATAACGTCTCGACGCTACGTTTTAATCTTGTCGCATATGTTTCGCTAACGAATTAATTTATTTTTGTCGTTTTACCCTCCCCCCTTCTCTTCTCTCTATGACTTACTCACCGCCTTTCGTACACCCTCGGCGCGCAAATCTCGACACGAGGCTGGTTTCCGACGAGAAAGTCAACGAGCAAATTCTCACGTGGAGACGTATAGCACGTATGGTACGTGCGGTACTTCTGAGCAATCGAAAAAGCCATCGAGGGGGCAGATTTTCTGGGGCCTTCACCAATTTCTTCTTGATACTTATCAACTGAACGAAATAGAGGAAAACTGTCTGTACTATGAAACATGTGACTCGAAAATTGTCAGATCCTTTTAGATAACTTGGGCCTGTGATGAAGCGACCTCCTTACCCCGTCCTCTCTAAACGCCTCTGGCAACTGTCGACAAGTTTCCATGAGCGTAATTATACCACATTTATTAGTCAATAAATTCATAAAATAGAACAAAAATTACATTCAATGCGTTCGTTTTCGGTTTCAGCAATTGGTGATTTTTTGAAAAAAAAATCATAAGAAAATTGACACTGTAAAGGTAAGTTATGCAGGAATTTCCAAGGTTCGTAATTTTTTTTCGGGTTGTAGAAGAAAAAGCTCAAATTTTGCGACAATAAAAGGGTGTGAAAATAACAACTCGCCATTCACAAGGAATACTCATGTCGGAACGTTTTCGTGAGACTTTTTGAGAAAAAAAAAATTTGAAACAAAAGTTGTTGCAAATAAATAAGGAACATTTTTTGCATCGTCAATTTTTTTGTTTCTTTTCAAATTTCGTCATAGTACGAAAAAATTGAGTGGAATATCGAAATGTACATAATACTGAAGCTAAAATTTGGTCGTATTTATAAACACAACCAAAATAAGTTGGGGAGATTTCAAAATTTAAAAAAATAAAGATATCGAGTAGGGAATTAAAATATGTACATATTTTTCAAAATGCTAGAGCTAAATTTGGTAATATTTTTGAGGAATAGTGTTTTGGAGAGGAAATACAAAGACTTCAAATTTCCAAAAATTGAAAAAGCCGATCATTTTTATCTTTTTTTTTAATTTTAAAACTTCTTTCCCGTCACCTTGAGTTTTTACTCAAAATTTATTACCGAATTCGGTTTCAAAAACCTTGAAATCATAGTTTTTGACCTGCGGTCGATTTTTTTGCTTTTTTCTTGAATTTTACACAGATTCTCGCTCATTACCACGAGACGATATACTTCAATTAGATTTGAGCAGAAGATCATTCGTTAAAAAAAATCAAGAAATAGCCACGAACAATAGAAATCTTAGTTATATTTTCAACACATTCTTCCCAAAAACTCAACGGTTATGTAAATTTGATGCAACATTTTTTTGAAAATTCTCCTTCACAAACATCTACGGCATAGCTGCATGAATCCATTTCGACACCAAAAACCCGCATCCAAAGGCTCACAGAGGGCTCCCAACCCGGCAAATTACATACTACGCTCACGTACACACATACACGCCTTCATGCCTCTTTATTCTTACATCACAATAGGACCTCTAACGCTAACGCTCCCAAAAGCCCACTCGAGCGAATTCGTGTCCGAAATAAAAGAACGAACCTTAACATATGTAAATATGGAAAAAACCTCTCCCCGGCTTGGATAACACAAAAAAGCGAGCCGGAAAAGCCAAGCATTCTGAATCATCAAGTGTGAACGATAAAAATCAGTTCTACGTTATATCAAACGAGTACGCGAACCATTCCCGACACAGACGAGCGGACGGCACGCGACTCCGTATTATTTTCTCACCGGAGTCAACGATCATGCCACGCGGCCCAATGACAACGAACACCGAACACGTGTTACCATGCACCGTACCTACAGAACCGACCAATTATACCCCGAGTCAAGTACACGTTCATGGCGTTCATCGTCGGCGTGGCTCGAGTTGCAGACATGTTGAACGACCAGTAACACAAGTGGATGTAGCGCGCAGAACGAAACCAGCGTAAAAAAAAGCCACGACCACGCGACATACACTAACGACTCCGTGTACTCTGGCTACTCTAGCATGAAATCAAATCGCCAAATAATTTTAATGAGATACTCGACATCGTTGTATGAACTTACGTGCACCCTTTCGCTCTTGTCACCTGACCCGCAACCTTAGCGTATTTCCTACAAACCGTACGAATCAAGAGGGTTAATTGGCGGAGGTCGATCGTTTGACATGAGCACACCTTAACGTACCCCAATCGTTTCGCATCGTGCATTTGGCATAATTTACATACATTGGCCACTCGAACCGTCGCATACGTTATAGCGCGTTGAAACACAGTGAAATTTTCAATCTAGCGAGATTTCGTCTTCCAACCAAATTACTACAACGTTAAATTTTCTAATCGGATCAACAATCTGTTGCCGGAGAAGCTCGTCTCGTAAACCCCTCTTCGTCCCGTCCACACCGTCATCGGAGACGTCGACCGAATTAAGACGGTATATGTGGCTGCGGAGATTTTAAATGGGAAAATCTCTTTTCTGCGGCATGACCGAAGACGCGGCGCGGTACGCTTTGAAAAGTTACTACCGGAAAAAGCCATAAGTTTACCAGCAACGATAAACAAAACGAACCTCTACCAACGTTTATTTTTATTTTAATCATCCCGCCACCGAAATTCCGCGCTCGTTTCAGATAAAAACTCGCGCCAAATTCGCGTTCCGTTTAAACCGAAAGACAATTGCGCCAGATACCGAAACCGAGATTAAAACTTAATCGTCGCAGCTGGCGAAAAATCCCCCAAAACTCGACCTTTTTTTAATTCCACCACTCGATAAAACCCAACGACTCCGGTTCTCTTCGTGTCACGAAAATCGCCATTTCCCAAACCCCAGAGCACCTCCATCGAATAGCTTGACCGGTGTAAAAAACCTCGAGCCCAGGGTTACATTTTGCTTTTAATGACAAATGAAAGAGCGACTTGTTGCCCAATCTTTCATTAACATTCCTGAATACGTTTATGTATTTGTGCAAAAGTCACGAGCGTTTGTGTGACGTTTCGGGCGCAACGGGGCCAATCCGCGTCGCCGCTTCGTATCGCGTCCCGCATTCCGACGTCGATTGCGAGCTTTCTGCGGCATTCGTGGCCACCGCAATACGCCCGAGTTTTAAGGTAAAACGAACAGAGGCGGACTTGATTTTATAATTTATCGTCGACCGGCGAGAAGTTTCAAAAGAGAAGCCATTTGTCTACGACGGACGTATCGTTCCCGATTTAATTAATTCGCCGGTTTGAAAATCGTCTTCGGAAAATCGTACGTACATTACACGTGTATTAAAACCGATGCTTTATCGCCGCTTGAATCCGAATAACGAGCTTGAGTCGACCTAGCGACGTTTCGTTATGTACCCTCGTGTCCGGTATAAAGACGACGTTCAATTCGACGCTATACACGTTGTGTACAACGACGTCGGCTACGTTTGACGCGACGACCAAGAAATTACAAATGGAATTTTCCTCGGGTTCACGAAACAAGATGAGCGATTCGTTGTGACGCGGTTGCGAAGATTGCGTCGATTTCGTGACGTGTGCGTCGTCGCTGGAAGACGATTTGATTAATTGAAATTTCATCTTGATAGGTTGGCATTGGCGAATTCCACACAGGGTGCCCATAAAAATATATCTACGTCATCGTATTTCAATCACCGTGTCATAATCCGGCGGCCAATGATCATTAAATCGATCAATAAAGGCATTAAAAAATCACCAAAAAAAGGTCCAATTAACGATAGAAACCTCGTATTTTTTTACTTAAGGCCGTGATTAAAAAAAAATTTCCAAAATAATAGAAAATTTTGTCATCGAAAAGATAAGTTGTGCACTCATGTGTGTGAATTTCGAAAAATAAGACAATTTGAAACCCCGTGGTGCTTTCTGACAGAAAGAGATGTAAAAAGAATCAAGCAAAAAAAAAAATCATTCCGCTAAATTGCTCCTTTTAAGCGACAAATTTATCGCAAGTTGTGCACTCCATAGCATGAATTTTGAACAAAATTTGTAATTTAATACCACAAGATCCTCAATGCAAAAAATACTTGGAATAAATCACCCTAAAAGAGAGATTGCGGTTCTTGACAAATTTTGAATAACAAATCGATTGTAAGTTGTGCACTCGGCTCTGTGAATTTCAACATATTATTAATCCAAGTAACTGACAAAGGAACCTTCGCAGGTCGCACTATCAGAATTCACATCAGAAAACTCTCAAAACCAAATTCGAAAAATAAAATTCAGCAGCTAAAAACTTGGCTTTGAGGCTTTTTTTATGTAAGTTTCATCGAATTCACATACCGCGACATAGGAAGGTTCCCTTGCGAATACATAATCGAGCCAATTTTCACGCTAATCAAGTCGCAAAAACAAAAACCAAAATTCCGCGAATTTTTCTCAACCTGAGTTACCTTGCAAAGTACCTCGAAAATTTTTAATCTTCACAGAGATTTTATCACGCTGTTTTTCCCTCTTTTCAGAGAAGCTTCAACCACATTCTTATCTCTGATCCTTAACGACTCATTAGAAGAATCCCTCGTATCCTTTTTCGTTCCCGTTACGCGCTACTTTTTCCATTTTTCATCATTTAGAATGCGCTTCGTTTCATATTGCTTTTAACCTTTGAAGAATCTTCTCCCTCGAATTAACGGATTCATTAAAGCATTCTTTTTGATGATTTGGTTTTTTGTAAGTTGCGCACTAGGCGTGTTTCGTCGACGCAGCACATACTTAGGTATGCTTTGTGTAAGCTTGATAATTCCGTTTCGCTGTTTTCTAAATACTTCAATGTGTTTACTTAATTCATTTCCGCCGTCTTATTTCTCAAATACGTAAATACATAATTATTATACACACGTTGCGCATTTAGTTTACATTTTTTTGGGGAATTTTATGGGATTTTCATTTTTGTGACATCTAACTCATACGTCCATAGCGATTATTGCTCCTTTCTTAACTCGTGTATTTCACAGTCGCTCTATTAAAAATGATGTTTTGTAAGTTGTGCACCCTATCAACATAATTCACTCAATTTTTCCATTTCGTTTCGTTTCTTTCCTCATTTCCGCAAATACCTCAGTCTCAACTCGCAAGCTCCCTCATCAAAATACCTCGTTTTTTTTAACGAAATTCCATCCTTGAAACCTTCGAGGTATTCAACCGCTTTGCAGTAAGTCAAACATTTCAACGCCAGCTTCTCGTCGCCTCCACCTCACAATTCACACCGCATCTCAGATCATTTACCTTTAAAAGCTCGCCGAAAGAGAAAAAAACACCAACGACGTACCTAGGATTACAACCAGAAAAAGATATCGCGCTCGTTGAAAAGCTCTTCGTTTAATTAATCAAAAAAAACATCCCTTTACCGCGCGCCCCCGGCCGCTCATCAATGAGTACATTTCGCTTCGGTTATCTTCTTCGCATTTGTATAGCGTAACTATCCTCCGCGCCGTTAGTTTGTAATAAACCATCGGAATCGTAAACCGTCCAAAAATACTCGACCGTTAAACTATACACAACCGAGTATTAATCTTAATACCTAGCGCGTATTCCGCGCGAAAAAAAAATCGTAAAAATTCGAAGAAAAGAGCTCGCGCCACAAAACACAAAAGAAACAAAAGTATATCCTCATTGAAGGTTCGCTTTTTTTTTCGCATTTATACGCGCGGACATTATTTCGACGATAAAGTAGCCAAATTAAGGCGACAAAACGCTCCGATATAAAACGACAGCATCGAAGAGTTCGCGTGATATGCTGCGCGCTCGTAACGAGGACGCAGAGAACATTCCAAAGGGTAAAATTTTTATTACTAAATTAGTACGGAAATTCAAACGTACACCCTCTTCTCGTATCGTACGACGTAATCGCGAAGAAAAAAGAAACGGAAAACCTCGCGCATTAAAAAAAATTTTAACGTAATAATTCGAAATTTCCTTTGATCGCCGAAGCTCGAATCCTTTTCACCATGCTTTCGCATTTAATAAACTTCAATCATGCAAATATTTCCGCAGTTATTTTTTCCGCGCGTTGCACCTACTTCGCGAAGGGGCCAAATTGCGAAAAACTTTATACACGCCGCGTCAGGTCGTCGCGACGACGTCAGATTCTCTTCAGGGCCTTCGTGACGTTTAGCCGTAGCAAATTTAACGAAACACGTCAAATCAGTGATGTCGGTTTCGTGTATGCGAAATTTCCCTCTCCGGCGACCGCGCCTTCTCGCAAGGTGGGCACGCGATACCGATACATAGCTTTTACCCGTCCTCTTCGCCCTTCCCCAGCTCCCAACACTTTGGGCATATTCGCCAAGATACCACGTACAACTCATCCACTTCGCCAACGCTTACGATCGGGGGAGCACCCAGGGAGACACGTTATTGTATACCATGTCGGAAGTGAACCGCCAAACCTGTAATATATAGCGGCTGCGCATGCTCCCTAACCGGAAATGGATTATATTGCAACAGCACGCACCCGGATACGATGACGTCACACGATATCTTTATCTGCTTATTTTTCTTCTCGCCGCCGTTCATCGTTATAGTCCCCCAGTCATCCTTCACTCCACCGTGGAGCTTTTTATTCGACTCTCTTTAAAAGCCTATACCCGCTTTTTTTTCCCTCTCTCTTTTTCAGCAGCGAACGTCGCACTTACCCTAGACTCTCGTCTCCTTCTATGTTTTTTTTTTCTATTCTTCCTTCACAATACACGACGTACGTACTACGTACACACGATGGAATCGGCGGATTTTTGCCAAATTAATTTTAATGGATGTTTTACTCGTGGTAGTCGCAGTGCGCTGCGCCCTGCCTCGAATGGCCGCCAACTATCGCTTTCCTTTCGTCTACCTCACTCTTCCTTGTCCCCCGGACCCCTTTCTCTAAGCGTATTTCCAAAATCACGCCATATTCGTTGGACCATTTGGTTAGCCCCCTCACTACACCACCCCCTTAACTTCCATCAACCGCCAGTCGATTTTAGTGATGTTTTTCTAATTGAAGCTTCGATCGTCCCGATTCCTTTAGTTGTTTCCTCTTTTGTCTTCGATAAAGCACCGCCGCCGCCGTGCACCTGGGTATTGCTGAAAGCTCGAAAAAACTTGCACTTGTCACGCCTTTGAAACGATTTTTTTGCCTTCATATTTATCTTATACACCAAACAATTTCTCAAGCGTTGCAAATACTCGATGCAGTGCAAGGGGAGGAGGGGGGTAATTGCTTCATCTGTGCTACTGTTTTTTCAACAAATCAAAATCCGAAATTTCTTCTAGGATGACGTTTAATGATTTTTTCAACAATTGAGCAGTAAATTATGCATAAAAAATCCATCAAAAATACTGAAAATTGCGCAACTATCCAATATTTTTTTAATTTCAGCAACAAGCGACGTTAAACTATCGAAAAATCATCTTCAAAAAAATACTTTTCCACTTTCCACGTAAATTAAGACAGTGCGTAAAGAAAAGAAAAAAAAGACTCACCATTTTCACTCTTCGATGACTTCTTGGTGACATTTTCAAAGGGCAGAAGAATCTCAAAATTCAATAGTATCCTTCAATCTGAAAAAAATCTCCATTAAACTAATCAGATCATCGATACCATAAAAAATCAAATAATGCATCATTTTATTACGTAGAATACAGAATCATACACAAAATCACCGAGAAAATCGAGAAATTTTCAAGATATCCAAAAACTAACCATAAATTCGAGTTCAGCACCACGAAATCCTAAGCAATCGATACCAATGTCGATATTTCACCCCCAATCCATATCAACCCCTCCAACTCCACCAAACACCCCCTCCTTTGATAACCGAACAACTCACGTTTTTGAAAATTAATAATCAACCAATCAAAAACATTAATTTAAAATTCCACACAATTCCTCAATTTACGGCGTTACACGGCCTTGGGAAAAGAAAATCAAGTTCCAGGGGGGGGGTCAACACGGTGCCACGGGGGAAGCGACAATCCAACTTCTCTTAACCATACCGAGTGATATATCGATTGTTGGTGTATCGGCGACCCTGAACACGAATCTACCAACATTTTTCCATTTCAACCACCCCCAAGTCCGCACCACTCCCTACTCGCATTTAAATTCCTCTACTTCACGTTTTCGAAACCTCAACGTCGCCACATCTCGTAATCTGCATATTACCCGCAACCAAACATCCTACGGCTTTTCGTCGCGTGTCTTTTCAAATCAAACGCTCGCAAAATCAACCCGTATCGCCTCCGGTTTCTATATCTGTTACCGCAAACACACCACCATCTCATTTCTCGATACCAATATCGTCTTACTTTTCATTAAAGACGCAGATTCGACGAAAACATCTCGTTCTACGGTTTTCATCCTCGTTAAAACATGCATCGCCTCGTAAACATTACCGCATCGACATCGCACATTCTCATAACTCACCTTTTAAAACGATACGTATTACGTACGCTGCTTTAATTTAATGAACTTCAACTCGTCGCGCACACCAATACGATAAAACCGAAATCTAGTAAAAACACCGAACGACTCGTTTTCGCATACCGACACCCCCACACACATACACCCGACAAATAAACGAATTCCAACCTTTCTCGCGCGAAACTCCCCGGCGATTTAATATCAGTCACATTCTATATCAAAGCGCTAACAAACGTGAAATCCCCAGACATCTCGCCAAGACGCATTTACAACCGCCGCTCAGCGCAAAGACAGCGTCGTATACTTCGTACGCGTCGCCTTCAAACATCATATTTCGCAGCACTTTGCATCGCTAATCGTAAACTCTTGTATTTAAAGCGGAAAAACCCAAGAGTTTTCGTCGCGAAATCGCGAAGTGATTTTTTCACCTTCCCTTTTCCGCACCTCGTCTGTCCTATTCGCCTTATTTCCCGGCACTTTCGTCGACGACGAGTTGTTTATCTATAACGCTCTTCAGCCTCCCTATTTCATCGGAAAAACAGCGGAAAAAAAACAGAAATATTTTTATTTCGCGAATAAACACGCATCTGTCAACACATCTCCCGTACTAAACATTTTTTCCAAAGGGTTCGCGAGTCCCCCTTCCTCGGCTCGCCTTCATCGTCACTTAACTTGTATATACATTATAAATTATTATATCGTGTAAATACGTTTTTCCTAATGAAATACACAACAGGCTCGTAAAATTTACTCTTTCCATTTGCCTCGTTAATCCCCTCCCTTCCGTGCATCCTTCTCGCACCACCTCGTAAATACACCATATATCCTATAAAAAGCCCCAAATCGCGTAAATGCAACACGTTCCCAGCTCTTTCGTACATCGATGCGCTGCCCGTGCGCTTCGTACGAAAGGGGGAATATTTTCTTATCAAATTATTGTCGCCACCGCCGCCGCTGCCGTTACTTCACGTTCGTCTATTTATTTATCTAATTATACACATGACTCATAGACCGGTGGATGTACCAGAACAAGGGGGGTACTTCGACGACCCAAAAATTCCGAAAGCTTAGTCCATTAGTAAATAATAAATAAAATTAAATGTCAGCGCGCCCGCTGCCGCTGTCCTTTCGCCTATATGTACGTTTCGTATTAAATGAACATGACGTGAAAACCCTGTCGCTTCGCTCACCGCCGCCGCCTCCTTCGTTGTATTATTTTTCGGACGTCCATCGTCGCCGCCCTTCTCTCGCACTCATCGACGCTCGCTTCGTTTCCATTGTATAAGCGGACTTTTGTATACATGTACGAGTATATTGCCTATGTTTATACGTATACACAGTACATACCATTATAATAGCCTTGTTAAAAGACGAATTTTGACATTTCACCAACCCCTTTTCGTTCCTGCCCCTATTTTTCTATACGGTTTGCCTTTTTGTGTCGATACTTCGATCGCCGCACGTACGAAACATACTCGACTTAATTAGATAAAGTGAGAGAAAAATAACGAAAATTTTCGCGCCTCCTTCGATCTTTAATATGAGCCAGAAATTCGGGTTTTTGAGCGAATTTCCCCACGCGAAATGGATAACTATTGTGGTACCGTTTACACGATGTCCTACAAATTTAAAATCACGAAAGTCACTCGGCCATGCATCGAACGCATCCCTTCATCCCAAAATTCTTAAAACTTGTCAAAATATTGCTTAAATTTATTCAAATTGATTAAAATTACACAAAATTGTCAAAATGGTGTTAAAATTGGTCAAAGTTGTTCAGTATTCGTTCAAAATTGCACAAAAGTTGTACAAAACGACTGAATTGATGAAAGATTTGCTTAAAATCGCACACATATTGCCAAAATAATGTTCAAAATGTTAAAAGTTGATCAAAACTTGTTTAAAATTTGTAAAAATCATGCAGAGTTTCCACAATGTTGCTAAAATTGCATAAAGTTGTTCAATATTTACTTAAAATTGCATAAAGACAGTAAAAAAGTCATTAAAATAGCTCAAAATTGACCAATATTTGCTCAAAATTACACAAAAGTTGTGTAAAACGATCAAATTAATAATAAATTTGGTAAAAATTGAAAAAATCTATCAAAATGTTGTTAAAATGGTTTAGAATTTATCAAAATTTGCCTGAAAACGCTCAAAATTACACAAAATTGTAAAAATGTAGTTAAAGTTGTTCAATATTTGCTTAAAATTGCATAAAGCTATTAAAAATTATGTTAAAGTGGCTTAAAGTCCATCAAAATTTGTTTAAAATTGCTTAAAATCACACAAAATTGCCAAAAGTTTGTTAAAATTGCTTGAAGTTATTGAACGTTTGCTTAAAATGACATGAAACCATAAGAAATTGCGTAAAAATAGCTTAAAATTGATTGAAATATGTTTAAAAATGCTTTAAATTACGCAAAATTGTTAAAATCATTTAACTTTTAACAATTTTAACAACATTTTGGTTATTTTACGTAATTTTAAGCATTTTTAAACAAATTTAGGTCGATTTTAGGCTGTTTTAACATAATTTTCAATGGTTCTAAGCTATTTTATGCAAATATTGAACAATTTTGAAGGTATTTTTAAAAATTCTGAGAATTTTATGTATTTTTGAACATATTTAAATAAATATTGATAGATTTCAAGCTATTTTAACAAAATTTTTACTGTTTTTATACAATTTCAGGCAAATATTGAACAACTTCAAACAATTTTAACAAACTCTTAGCGATTTTGCGTGATTTTAAGCAATTTTAAAAAAATTTTGATGGATTTTAAGCTATTTTAACACAATTTTTTAATGATTTAATACAATTTCAAACGAATATTGAACAACTTCAAGCAATTTCAAAAACATATTTTAGGCGATTTTAAGCAAATTTTGATCAATTTTGAACCATTTTAACATTTCGATAGATTTTTGCAATTTAAACCAAATTTATTATTCATTTACTTAATCGTTTTGCACAACTTTTGTGAAATTTTGAGCAATTTTATCAACTTTTTTACCGTCTTTATGCAATTTCAGGCAAATATTGAAAACAATTACAATCTAGTTTCGCTCCTCGTCCTTCAAATTCGACACGAAGTACTTCGATGTTTTTCCATTAGCATAACTAAGGTTCGACGAATAACCACACCAAGTCCAATCACCTCGTTTCACCCGGATACATAAAAACGCCCCTGAAGCGAAACATCGAAAATGGCGTTTTTAGTGAAAATAAATCTCTTCGATTCCGCGTCTTCCAGCTGCCCCTATGCAAACCCACTTTTGAAGATAAAATTACAACATCTCAGGCATCCCATCGGTCCATCACTTGCATCACCGAAACTACCGAAAGCACCTCAATACCAGTCGTATTTCTCGCTCATACGCTCGTTTCACCTGCGCTCGCAAAAGGAACTTACGTCGTAATAGACGCTCGAGGGCAACGAGGACAGGCTAATAAATCCAGAAAAACGATACTTCCCAATATATCGGGTCGTTTAATCCGCGTACTCGTTTAGATTCCAATACGTAATCTACCGCTGCCCCAAATCAGCGGGCCATTCCGATAAAAGGGGGGCGATTTCATTAAAAAATTGCAACGATTCTATTTAAAGAGCGAAATGTATATATATTTGGTTGGCAATTCGATTTCACCTCTTTAGCGCTCGTCCGCCTTACCCCGCACGCTCCATTCATCTTTTACGCCACCCATTACACTATACACGAAAACGGCGAACGGTCAGAAAGCCATTAAATAAATGGGCTTTACACAGAATTTAAGGGGGCATCGCCATTTTCGCTATATACGCTATTCGGCCATTGCTTCAATCTGCGGCCGGCGCTATTATATCAGGCGAAAAGTTAACAGATAACGAGCGGTGATTTCGATATTTCTTCATTACGTAAAGGCCAGACCTACTACTACGTATAATACCGAATGCTCGTTAAAACGGCGAATTCATTTTGAAGAAATTGCCTCTTCGTCCATCGTCCCCTCTCATCTCTCCTTTTTTTTTAACCCATTCGATACTTTCGGACGTTTTCTCTTTTTTTCCATCCTCTTGGCTCACCCCTCGTACATCTCTGCGGCGTTTTTATAGACATTGTTACCATTCCAAATTGCTGTATTCTTCATCGGGTATTACCCACCGCTCGCGTACTCCTATTGACAGCTCTCCAAATTGAAATTCATAGTTACTACGCGTACATTCGTATTCGTCGGAGAACGTCTTCCTTGATTTCAGCACCTTCCCTTTTCCTACAACTTTCATACCACACTGCGTATATAACCGATCTTCCGCGAAAATAAAAAATCCACCTAGTTAATGTCTATAATACGAAAATAATGGCGTGTTTTTCTTCTCATCTACTTCACGGGTGCCAGCTAAAGTGGAGATTTATTGCCTCGCAACAATCGTACGCTTTCTTTGCTCCTTCAGCCTGATTCGTTATACGTATAAATGGCGACCAATGGCATCGCCTACGAGAGCTGTGCGTACGTGAGGACTCGATAAATGATCTTCGACCAACACCACGATGAAATTAACCGTTTTGTTACTTCTTCCAAGGTTTTACTTCGCGCAGGCCTCATCTGTGCCTCTACAACGTCATTGCTGCCATTTTAAATTTTTCAGCACGAAAAATATAATACAAATATTTTTCCAAGACCCCTATCACACAACATACAGCCCTAAAATTCGTCCAAAATAACACCTTCGTACTTCAAACTCATCTTACATCCCGAAGTCATTCTAATATCTCATCAAAATCACTCGACAATAATGCTACAAACACATCATAAAACCATCATTCCCTCCCCTGCCTTTCATCGGACCTCCTCAAATCGTCATAAATCGACGAATTGAATACAATTTATCGAATCGCGCTCCGGTACCGCTCGTAAACGTATTCGAACCATAAATAGAAGCTCATTTGGCAAAGATAAGCGCCGCATCATTTATTTTAATAACCGATAGATCAATCATGTCGAGAAAGATTGCCATTATGTTTCGCGTATTCGTATATACGATAATACTGCAGAGATCGCAATACCAATATATTTCTCCTCTCTTTCCCCTCCGCCCGTCGTACGGGTTAAAAATCCCGAAAACGTATACGTATTTAAATGGCGTATCGTTCGGTTGCGCATATTACCAGTGATTTAGTTACGGTACGCAATTTTCGCGACCACCCTGTACCCACCTCGCTCACTTCTCAACGATCTCCGATTTCTTTATCGTTTTACTGTATTTTGAAATTATGTGATACTTCGAAAACGAAATGCTTTCCTTTTTTTTCTCCTTCTTCGCTTTCTTTTTACACAATCGCGTCGGTGCTCGTGTGTTTTTTCTGCTTATTTTGACCGAGTCTCGTCGACGATTCGGATTCGTTCGAGCGTATCGACGCGTAACATATCCGATACCCGAGTATTCGCTAAAAACTTGTCTTGCTTTTTTCTCCCTTCGCGTCCGAAAAGCACGAAAAATTCATCGGACGTAGCGAACGATTTGTCAATTAGCTGTGAAATCCATTAAATCGCCGACGGCGACGTCGCATTAATCGCTCGATTATGTCGGGGTTCCGGCGAAACCGAACCGTAATATCGATAAAATAACGAAGACGATATTGAAAATTCGTATGAAGTATTTCAACATTTCTTCACAATTTGAAAATTTAAGTGGAATACACCAAGACAGAGTTTTCGGCAATGAAATTCACATAAACGAAAAAACAACTAAAAATTTGGTTTCAGCACCGTTGAAACTCAAACAATCGATATACGACACAATATAGTTCCGAACAACTAAATTGTGTAGTCCTCGAAGCACCGTTGTACCCCCATCCTCAATTTTTAATACATGAAGCCGCTGCCAAACAGTTTACCATGTTGAAACACTATGAGAACTGATACGAACGTCAACATCATCTAATCGGTAGCATGAAATCACCATAATTAAGAAATTGATTTGGGGGAGGGGGTTGAATTCTGCTTAAAAAAGGGTAAGGGGTAATACCAGAGGGAGTTATATATCAATATGGGTATCGATTGTTTGACACTTTGAGGTGCTGAATTCAAATTCGATGTCCATTTTGAGTTCGCTTGAAAACAACACAAGTTCCTCACGTCTTTTTTCCAAATAACCAGACCAAACATCCAAAAATCATCCATATGTACAATTTAACGAGTAAAATTCTCATTGAAACCGTTCACATGGCCTCCTTGCACCTACTGAACCGCAAAAGTAGCACAACACGTGTCACCATTACCCACCAAGAGACCTACCATCTCAGCTAACCTCAACACACCGATGAAATCATCTAAGAAACACGCAATTCTGCCAGATTAATCCACCAACAAACACATCTTTCGAAATTCAATCTGCATTCGCACAGAGCTATACATGCAACCGTGTCAAGAATTCAATATCTTCGTACAAATCTCAGCGAATTTCTCCGAAACTATTCTACCATCACACAAAACGCCAAAAAATCCGTACAACACCCTCGTCTTTTTACAACCCCTTGCAACGACGCAAGAAGGCGCCTGCTCATACCAAATATGTGGTAGCTGACCGTATTCATTAAAACTATAAGCACGTTTTGGTAAAACTCTCGTATACACGGTCTTCGTTCTACCCATTTACGCCGCACGCTTCGGCATTTGTCGTCTTTTAGTTATGTAAACTCAAAGGGTCCGAACCACGCGATTCACCGTAGAAAATTTTTCCATTAGAATAACAAAAAAAAAAAGTCACGGCGGAAGCCCCCCTTCCCCAAAAGGGACAGCAATCGCGTATCTACGCCTACAATGTACGCACACATTCTTCTAATCGAATTATCAAACGGGAAATATTAATCGACAAATAAATCGCCGTGACGATAACGCTTTCAACAGGCTTCCCTTTTTTTTTCCTTTCTCATAATGAAATTATGTACGTATCCGACGCGCAGCCGGCGAAATACACCAACGACGTATCGTACGTGAAATATTCAACGCGTATAAGTCGAAGTTATACGCAACGCCTCAAGAAATATACGACTACGCTCAACTGCGTATATATTCCGGCTTCTCGGCTCTCACGTTGCTAATACGTATATTTTCACTTCACCCCGGAGACGATACGCAGACATTCGAACAGAGGTGCCTTAAACGTTGTAACGCGGTTAAAAATTAAGGCGTCTATGTACACTTCACGATACATTCAACCGCCTTTTGGTCGACTACCGCGCTTTTATCTTATTCCCTCACCACTCATCTCTCTGACATAGTCACGTTTCCGAGCTAATTTATAAATAATATCGCTTGAAAGCCGCCTTCGCGCTGTATTAATACCTAAAAACGATTCTTATACATTCGTTGGAACTTTCCAACGTTGGTTGTCGGAATTGGAATAGTAGCGGCAATTTGAAACTTCCAGCGAACTTTGAAGACACATTGTAGATCTGAATTTCACCGTCTTTCCAAGCTGAGTTATTTTTTCCAATTTTCATTATGAAATAAGCACGACAAAAAAGATGTAACATATTTCATTGCCATTACAAAAATCCAAGGATTACAGTAATCACTTTATAAATATTATTTCACTTTAGCACGTGTCATTATCAAGCATGAAAAACAAAAAATTGATTAGATCATAAAGAATGCAAGTTTCACACGTGTCACTTACTATAGCTATCATCGATTTCAAGTATGGCACGTATCAAGGAAACGGGGTGTACATTTATCAACTAATCCAAAGTCAAGAATAACACGTGTCACCTTGATCGCATTTCTGACACGTGTCAGACATAATGTGAAAAGAAAAATTCAAAGCATGAAAAACAAAAAATTGATTAGATCATAAAGAATGCAAGTTTCACACGTGTCACTTACTATAGCTATCATCGATTTCAAGTATGGTACGTATCAAGGAAACGGGGTGTACATTTATCAACTAATCCAATGTCAAGAATAACACGTGTCACCTTGATCGCATTTCTGACACGTGTCAGACATAATGTGAAAAGAAAAATTCAAAGCATGAAAAACAAAAAATTGATTAGATCATAAAGAATGCAAGTTTCACACGTGTCACTTACTATAGCTATCATCGATTTCAAGTATGGTACGTATCAAGGAAACGGGGTGTACATTTATCAACTAATCCAATGTCAAGAATAACACGTGTCACCTTGATTGCATTTCTGACACGTGTCAGACATAATGTGAAAAGAAAAATTCAAAGCATGAAAAACAAAAAATTGATTACATCATAAAGAATTCAAGTTTCACACGTGTCACTTACTATAGCTATCATCGATTTCAAGTATGACACGTATCAAGGAAACGAGGTGTACATTTATCAACTAATCCAAAGTCAAGAATAATACTGTCACCTTGATCGCATTTCTGACACGTGTCAGACATAATGTGAAAAGAAAAATTCAAGTATAACAAATTTTAAATTTAACAGGTATCAAACATACGGACATTAAACATGTCATTGAAATTTAACACGTGTTGAAGAAAAATTTACCATCAGGAATTCAAGTATAACAAGTTTTAAGTAGCGCAGGAAGTACGTAAAAAATCCAAGTATGACAAGTGTTGATCGTACTTTTGACATCTGTACAACAAAATTTCACAAGGCGAAATCAAGTATAGCAATTTCAAATTCACTAGTATTCGAAATGCCAGTATCAAACGAATTTACTAAAATTTGACGAATATTGAATACAGAATCACTTTCAAAAATTCAAGTATAACGAGCACCTACTTGCTCTCTTCGTTAAAAATTCTAAAATAACACGTGCCAATGTTTTTTCACCACAAAATGAATTGGAAAATCACAAAACATTTCAAGTATGAAAATGGTAACGTTTATCGCAGAACATTTGCAAATGACTCATGTCGAATTGGTTGCATTGCGAAATCCAAGGTGCGACGAGAAATACAAATCTTTTAAACACAATTACAAGCAATTTCTAAAATTTCTACCTCGCTCCGCTACACGCTGAGTTTGCAGACGGCCAATAAAAATTGAGAACTCTTGCTCATCTCAACCAAAATAAAAATCGCCTTCGAAATTTCTCACTTCGAGTATCTCTTTTCATCGAACAATGAACTCTACTCAGCAAACCATCAAGTCTACACCTCACCAATGGGATATCGAACACATCGCTATTACGAGCGGAATTTCACCCCTCACCCCTCCTGCCACAACCACATACAATATAGCACATACGTACTACGTACGCATTACGCGTACACACACTGCCATATTACACCTAACGTATCGTACAGATAAAAACAAGCAACAAAGGAAATAAGTAGCCTATATACGGCTTCTCGAATCGAATTACAAGGTTTCCACGTACACACACACATCGCACAACGTCGCAGCAACAAGCTTAGAGACAGAGAAACGCGCACAGGTCGTTAAAGAGCGAGCAAGACAGAGAACATTCGATTGAAACTCGAAGAAGAAAAAAACTACCTCGTAAAGCCGCATCTGTTGACAGGTAATCAGGCCCTGTTTTTACGACGTTACGCCGCCACCGCTGGCCGCGTCGTATTTGTAGGTGCATATCTTCGTAACCAAGATTACCACGACAGGTAGGTAACGCCGAGTAGTAGGTAGATTAGGTACGCGCGTGAAGCCATGCAATAATTCATAATCGCCGTATGATAATTCTATCGCGGATTAGTGCGATATTCGCAAAGAGCCCGAGTAGCGGATATCGGCGACGTTAGTGCGACGAAGCGAATCGAGGATGCGAAGTGAGACATACAACGAGAAGCCTCCCCTGTTCACGAACGGGGCGGCGGAGAGTTGGAAACAATACCCGAACGTTTGTATTCGCATTTACCATATTAACGTATAAGGTATATATACCGCGATATAGGATATCTTAATATAAAAGCATCTCGGCGCGACCAGGCGAACACAGAACGAGCTAGAAGGACGTTCGGGCTTTCGTTGCTATATACTCCATGTTTACCATTCTAATCAGTATTCCGAATTCGAGTATAGAGTGGAAATAGCGTAACGAAATTATATATCTAGCAGCGTCGTCGAAGCCGGCCGCCGCAACGTACACAAAACCCAAATGGTCGGGCCATCCATTCGACGATGCAAATGAAATTACCACGAGAAAGATACAGCATACGCTGCAGAAGAAGAGAGATTTCCACGATGTACGCGTATCCTTCCACTCTACACGCCAAACACACTTATTTGTATAAAGAGAACGAGCGATTCGCGCGTATATCGGGTACCGGGACACATCGCTGAGGACGAGCGAAGGGCAAAGTGCACGCTCTCGGACGTGGCAAGTGGCCTAATGAAGGAGGACTTTAATCTGAAACAATAATACCGAAGTAGTCGTGCCCGGGTTGCGGTTTTAACGAAGCGAAACGCACAACGTATCGACGATTCGCAAAAATACTCCGTTGAAGCGCAATACTTACGAAGGCTTTAAAAAGGATTTGACTGTACGACGTACCGGAATGCGACTTTTGGGTATCAGCTTACTTCACCCCCAGGATCTGGTTTAGGTTTGCGAGCGCCTGTACCGCCTCAAGTTCGCTGGAAAGCTTGATAAATGGTAGCTGAAAGCGCCGAATTTGCAAAGTAGCGTCGATAGTGGCAGCAGCGCGAAGGATATATTGTTTCATGAAATTCCATGAAATATGGAAAAATAATTGATCACATTACTAAACTAGTCTACAATACGATTATCGCTAATTTCATACCCGAGAGTTGGAAAAACAGCGGAGATGTAAAAATTATTCCCATTAGATGTTGTGTCGTCACATTTTAGACATGAATCAAGAATATCCAACAAATAACTTCTTAATTATTTGACAATAATTCTAACATCACATTTGAAACAACACAAATTCCGCTTAAATATTTGACACGTCATGCCATACTGGTGACGACACGTGGCGTGTGATACTTGTGATAACACGTGTATTATCATACTTGGAATGACACGTGTTACGTCCAAATCACATACTGTACTGCATACTTGAAACCAGATATAATTATGAATTTTAGACGCTTGCTATGGTTGGAGTAACACATGTTGCATTCAAGTCACATACCATACATATTATATACTTAAAACCGCAAATATGAATTATTAGCAGGTGCCATACTTAGAACGGCAAATGATGCATTCAGACCACACTCTCCAATCATTCAAACGAAGATTCTTAAATTTTCAATAACATGATTGAAATTGACGAGTAAACGCCATACTTGAAATGGCACGTGCCATACTTTAATCATTGACACGTGTCATGCTTGAATTATGGGCATGTGGCATACCTTGAAAATACATCATATTTAAATTGTGTGCTTTTTCGTCACTCCAAGACGAATTCTGCTGTTCTCCATGCCATACTTGAATCAGTGAACACCAAACTTGGAATGACACGTGACACGTTACTCTCATGGACCATATTATTCTTCAATATTGCAATACATTCACATCCACGCGTCATATTTGGAAAAAACTATTTGATATAATATATCCCAGCCCATCTTCGATCTCACAAGCTAAAATTCGCCACCGGATCTCAGATTCAATCACCCCGTTCCTCCTCCTACTCCCGAACCACACAACTCCATATCGCATGGCCGGCGCTAAGTTGCGGGTAAGTTTACGCAAAACGTAACGACGAAATCGTTTAAATACATAGGAACCCGGCGGAAAGCTCGTACGCGCCTGTTTTCGGTGTATAAATAAAACGTTACAACCAATATCTAAACTTTTAATTACATTCGATGAAGTTTCACTCGGCCGGGTTTATCCGAATACCAAACATTCTCGTATTTAAAAGCGTATCTTCGACGACGTCTACCGTCGAGTTGCGAAAATTTATTATCGTTTTACGGCACGACAAAATATTTTCGTAATTAGAACATATTTCGCGCGGGGTTAATTCGCGCAATGCTTCGTCGCGTTTCGCCATCCGGTGAATACTCCAGCGATACCGTCATTCGTCGTGTCATCGTTCGATTCGTCGTGTCTTCGTTTATTTTTACCATCGACTTATCGAATACGTATGCCGTCTAAGGTTACATGTCGAACTAATTACATATCGTGAAGGAGGCGGGGAACACAAAGGGCACCCTGATTACTTCCACGCATTGTCGTCGTGTCTCGTAATTTCTCCTCTAAAATTAGACCATCGAGCACCGGGCGCACATTGGCCGAGCACCGGCTCCGCGTACATCCGTCGCACCGACGCGCTTTCACGTACGCCAACTGCTTTCGATCGCACTCGGTCCAGACGCTCCTCCGCGGCGAATGTGTTATTTTGTGCGATGCGAAAAACCCAAACACGGGGCTTCGCGGAGTCATCTGGCGACCCTTTTTAAAATGTTTTTCATTATTTATAAATAGGGTTTGTCCGCTTTCTCTCTCACTCGCCAGCCTCGCGCAACAAACACCAAATCAGTTTAAGGGTGAAAATAAACAAAAGTAAACGCATCCTCGAGGTGACGGCAGCTGACATCGACCCCTCGTACTTAATAACAATTGTTGCAATCTGCAAAAATATCCTACGAGTATTGCACCGTGTATAGGTAAAGGTACCGTATGTACTACATCTATCGCCGCCGTCACCGCTTACGCGCGCATAAATCGCGCGTTAGGTCTACTTGTTGATATACGATACCGTCGATCCCTGCGATTAGTACCGTTTTTTTAGACCTTTTTTTCCTTTCTCTTTTTTTACCGTTATGTACAACCTAGACATCAGCGCCGCCGGCTTATTTCACGTTACTCTCAATATAAATGTTTACGAGATGTTCATGCTGATACATGGTGTTGTAAGCAGCGCCATCTGACATAAGGATTTATCGGTGGGATACCTAGATTTCAGAATTTTTATTGTTAATTTTACTCAGGAAAAAATTTCCAAAATACGCGATTTGGCGATTTAATTTTAGAATGCATTCTGAAGTCCCACAAATTCTAAAATGCGTTTCTAGAACGAAATAAATCTCAGAAATTCCGATGCCATATTCCTAAAATCGGTTGCTTTTAAAATAAATTATAATTATTAATTTATTCCAAAATATCTCTTTTTCCCCAACAAATTCCAGAATTCAATGATTCTCCTTTTCAGGTGGCTGGTTGGGTATTGGATTCTTGGAAACAGCGCGTCAAAAAACCACCAGAACCAAAATTTCAGCTGTCCAAGTTCATTTTTAATTTTTAGTGAATTTAAAAAAAATTGAAAATTACATTTCCGATCTCTTCAACCAATTAACCAAATTTCCCGAAAAATTCCAGCCGGCCACCTCGAGAGTAATTTTCCAGATTAGTTTTTTTAGTGCTGGTCAAGAAAAACACTCTCAAGGTGGTCGACTGGAAATTTCCAGAAACGTGGTTAGTTCGATTGAAGGTATCGTGAATAAAGAGAAACCAAGTTTTTAGCTGCCCAATCTTACACGATGGTTTTTGAGGCATTTTGAAAAATTCTGGAAAAAATTCAAATCGCGCTGGACACTCCAGGACGGCTTGGCAAAGCGAAATTCGGATTCGCCGGCTCAAAATTAGGAGGAAAATAAATACTCGTATATTTCGCGTAATTTATAACTATTTCCATCAATTTACTCAATTTTTTAAAATACGTACCTTATATTTTAATGAAAACATGATAATTTTCAAATATTAAAAATTCACCAAAAATCAAAAAATGAACTCAGGAGGTTGAAATTTTGGTTTCGAGTGTTTTCTGACATGCTGCTTCCAAAAATCGAACTCCCGTTCAAATCCAAGCCACTCACCTGAGGAGGCTCTCTTGTCAGAATTCATCCAAAAACATAGTTATCGCCGAAGTGTAACTTTTCGGCACCGTCTCTTACTTCAGGACTTCAGATTCGAAAAAACTCACATAAAATTTCGCACAATCCTTCCTCCCTGGTACAATTCAACTTCCAGGTGTACCTTGCATCATCGAGGAAACCTCGCCGCACATCTCTCTCACGCCAACTCCTCGTGCCTAAAACAACCCCCCAGACTGTTACCCTTCATATCACCACAAACGGCTCATTTCGACGACTTCACTTTCAAAAGTACCAAAAAAACGCCACCATACTTCCAGAAATAAATTCCGACGCCGTTTCATCGAGTCGGTAAATTATTTAATTTTTAATTCCCTTCGCGTTAACTCGGTTCTGGTATACGCGACGTTGAAAAATTCCCGTTTTCTCACCTCGCCCCCCGCGCCTGCTCCTCGTAACTCCGTCGCTATACTTTCCGATGCGTAAGAACGATAAAAAATTCAATTGCATTGCTCCTCTTCGCCTCTCTGTACACGTTGTAAAATCGTACTAGTACCAGCAACGCTCGCACACATACATACGACAACGGCACCGTAGACGTTCCACCGAAAGACGGTGAATATTTCATGACATCAACGTACACACGTCGCTCGAGCCAGCCGAACAGCAGCGTATCGTCGTGCGCCAGAAAACCATACGCGTTGTTGCATCGGTCGATGCAGCTAATTCATTAAATTCGTCCGTAAATTTTTAAAACGCCATTGTACATCGCCAATCAAACAGTCCAATTTCGTATACATCGTAGCGTATTATTTTCCCGGAATTTCTTCCCTTCGTAAATTTCGCCCTCTTGGTAACCGTATCTAATTACTATAGACTTGGCGTAATAAGTCAAAACATACATATTTCTCGCCCCTTCCCCCTTCGGTCCGATATTTATTCTAAAAACATACCCGAGGCTTTTAGTTTCTTTTACCCTCTTTTTTATAATTAAATATACCGCTATAAAACGTAATTTCGCATTTTTCCAAACCTCGTCCCCTGCTCTACCTCGTCACGTCTATTCGGTATTTTTGCATCGTTGCATCGTATATCGGACGATATCTCAATTGGACTGCGGCGATTTCCCTCTCGTCGACGAATTCCATTCTATAAAAAGAGGGACCGAATGTTCTTTGACGAGCCGCCCGAAAAACCCATAGCCAGTTTGTTTTTTATCGCGATTACGCGTAGTTTCAACAACGACGATAAAAAAAATACCGTCGTTTTCAAAACATCCAACAATTACTCGTACATGCTCACGTGAAAAAACGCCCTACACGTACACTCTCGAGTACACCGGCTTTTAGGAGCTTTTCTCCGTCTCCGCGTCATCATTCTATCCTCAGGTTATATGACCTTATTAATCATTACGCGCAAAAGCAACCCATTATCGTACGCGATAAAAAACCCAAAAGGGGAACATCCCTTATCAGCCAAAAGAAAGCAAAACCTTTCGATGACGCCAATTCCGTAAAAATAACACAATTTACGAAATCGAACACGTGTCCTTATAACCTTCTCGTCGCAGCGAGTTCGTCGACAGGATAAAAGAACGAAAACAGGTCCGTAGACATACCCCGCTTCACGCCACGTTCCATTAATATAGATCACACAAACGCCAAAAGGTTCGCTGGCACGCGCCTCATGCATCGAGCACCTGGTCGCCCTGCGATCCGGTCCCGCCCCGAGACAACGGTATCTCTAAAGGATTTCCATATTTGCATTCCACCTTTGCCGCTCCTTCGCGTCTCGTCAAACAATACAGTTAGTCGTACACCCATCAGCGCCAGACAAGTACACCGCGGTCTACCCAAAAGAACCCGAACAGCTGGTCGGAGGTGAAGAAACGGGGAAAAAAGGTACACCAAGGTGGCCTCGGCGGGTTGTAAAATTACCAGAATAAAGGTGTTTTATGGGCTTTTTATAATGTGATAAAAGTTAGCGAAATCTCGTCCCCTTTATCCTCTTCTACGCGCAAAAAAAAAGCTCGATGCCAATTGGTGCACAGCGCGATGAAAAAAGAGTGATTTATAAGTAGACGAGAGCCCAGTCGACTCTCTCGTTCGGCGGCTAAATGCTTCGAAAGTATTTGTTGCTTTTGCATTTAATTAGCGTGAATTATAGCTCGCGAGCCCTTCACTGCGGCGCCCGCGACGATGGCTCGTTACCGCCTAGAATATATTACACCCTTTCGTGCCGTACCCTCTTCTCACCCGGGTACCTCTATATCGGAGGATTATTTTTTATGAGGTATCGAGCTTCGACCCTTTACGCCGGATGGTCGGGGGTAGGGGTATTCGAACCATAAAACACTTTCGCGTATACGCTACGACGTCGATTCGACGCGACGCCGTGATTTGTACGCGTAATTTTTCGCGGTCGCGGATTTTTTTTTTCGCTTCGCAATCCCAATAAACTCATCCCCCCTTTTTGCGCCCTTTCGTACTTCATCTCGAGCCTGGTTTTCGAATTCGGTCGGAAGCTTTTTTTAATTCGTTTTTAACGTTTTTCGAGGTTTTAACGCGTCATTAGTTCGACAAGTCGGCGCGCACGTCAGAGTTCATAAAAAAGTCACCCGACTTAATCGACCGATCGACGAATAAATCAGCGAAACGGAGATGAACGAATGAATCGCAATGAAGGCCACGTGCCGAAATCGATCTTGCCAAATGAACGAGCACGATATTGAATATTATCGGTGGGCTTAGATAATGACGCGAACATGATGAAGGTGCGAGGCAAGGAGGGAGATTCATAATCGTGCTAACGAACAAAAGAATTTGCATATGCGGTTATTTAATCATGTTGCGCACAAGGTGGTGAGTCATTTAGATTACAAATCGGATGATCAATCATTTTTCATTATTTTCGCGATTTACGTTTAGACAAAATTAAAAAAAAATCACGAAAATAAAGGAAAAATGCTCAACATCGTGATCTTTGAGGAAAACTACTTTGGAGGGTAATTTGAAAATACAGTGTTGAATGTCGCATCGCTGATACTGGAGTTTCTGTTTTTACAGATTGAAAGGGGGGGGTGATAGCTCAAAAATGTCAAACGACAGAAATGACAAATAAATAAATAAATAAACAAATACATAAATGAATAAAATAAGGACACATTCGAAAAATGATGCTAGGACAAATAAGGTTTAAAAACTCTGTTGCTTAAAAACATCATCAATTTTTGAAAATAACTATTTGAATGAAAATCAAGTCATTGGTTTCTTGAGACGTCCATTTCAATTTTTACTAATAAAAAAATGAGTTCAAAAAAAATTTTCAAAAAATTTCAAGTGACAACGATGTACTTTTAATATTTTTATAAATGACCAAATTTCCGAGTAAAATTGAATAAAATTCAAAAAAGGGGGGGGAGGGGAAAGTTAGTACTTTTGCGATATTATTTACGAACATCAGTGCACTCATGTTTTGAAATTAACTCATAATTTCGAAAATTTCGATATTACAATTAATTTTAACTTGAACACGTACATCGGAAAAGAACGAATTTAACCAAGTTCAGCGCCATTTTCAAGAAGTAACCAAACAAATCACCATAATGAACTAAAACTTCGGAATAATGAAGGATTCACGGCAAAATGAATTAATAATTGAAATAATAAACTCACCGAAACAAATTTAACCGCAGCTTCCGACTCGATGTATATTTAATTCTGTTTTTGATGCATTCCTTACGAAGGAAAATGACTCATTTTGTTACTCAATTAGTTCAAATTACAACCACATAGTGTTAATTAATCTGAAACAGATGAGAAAAAAGTCAGATTAGGAATTGAATCACTTGAGACATGTATTTACATAATTTACGAAATTACCCGAACATTACACCAATTACACCATGTCGTAAATGCATAACTTTGGACATAACCGAGTTCCCAACCGGTTCCACGACACGTGTCACAAAACGTCATAGAACTTCTTCGAAAATCCTCTTCACACCCCACATCGACTCGCATAAACCACCGACAAATCTCTCAAGCACAAAAGACGCCCAATTAATCGCTCCCTTAGCTTCAATCAAGCCCAAACCCCGCGGCAATCGATCAATCACACATCGTAATGAGTCACCAAACGTCCTCTTTCTACCCTAATTGATGTCCATTAAAAGTGACCCGAAAAAACCTTCGTCCTGCGATTCCCAACGGAGACGCCATATATTCAAAGCTTCATCTGCCATCACCATCACATCCACCGTGATAATTTCGCGTAATTTCTCACCCCATCTGTAGGCGTCTTCTCATCAACGACACGTACCAATACGTCAATATCAATTATCTCTCGGCGGCTCAGTACGTGCTCAACGCGTATATTACGAACCCCTGACACAAGGGTGACAACACCTGGCACGTTATGTAGTATGGCTCGGCCGCGTACACACGACGACGACCGTATTAACCCTCTATTAAAACTAAAATACCTCATTAACGAGCCAACAACAGCTTGCGAACAAACCGTTTTACTGTTGATACTAAATTTATGGATTATAATTTGCCACCGCGGGTGCGCGCCCGTCTTCCCTTCGGCACCCCGCGTCACGTCGCGATTTTAATGATAACAACGACGATTAAACTTTTCCAAAAGGTGTTATGCCCCTTCGCGAACGAGACACCTCGACGATTATAACGATTATTGGCTAAATCAAAAGTAACCTTAATGAGTATCCCTCTCTGACACCCTCGGACACCCTGCTACGCGCTAATCACCCTATAAACGTAACTTTTCGCAGATATCTCGATCGTTTGACGACTTAATCCGTATTTGAATTCTCCTCGTATCTCCAACGACTTGCTACGTTTCCGCCCTTTCTCCATCAAAGGTCGACCTCATCCGCTTTAACTCCTCTTTCTACGTCAATTCGCAAAATAAACCAGACTAGCGATAAAAAACCTACACTTTATTCGGCCGCCAATTAAAAAAAGCCGCTTCTAGATCGACGATCGGATACATTCGGGTTCACGACGCCGAAGCGGATTTTCGTTAAATTACCGCCTCGTAAGTTGAAATATTACTTTACTAATAGGATTACCTCGTTAACGACGGTATGGTTTTCGTTACGTAGAAGCCCCGGCCAAATACCGGCGCAGGGGGCTTGCATCCTCCTAAATCATACCTCGACGCTTCCGCCTCGCAAATCCGTCCAGCGTTCCGGACCACCGATGGTCGACGTTATTTTACGAACATCTGCTACCTCGCCGCAATAACCCTATCGTTTCGGTCACCGATGCTTTCACCTATTACACAATCGCCTGTCTCCCTTCGTGGCCATCGACGTCCTCTCGTAACGAATTCTTTCGCCACTCACCTCTGCCTCGTACTCGCGTATCTTGCAATTACATAAGAGCCGGTGCACCGTCGAATAAGGAAGATCACCTTGGTTGGGGTGAAAAAGAAACGAAAAAAAGAAAAGCTCGCCTCCTCTTTAATTTATGTCGCATTATTCGACTCGTTCGGCGGTGGTAAACGAACGACAGCGTTTTAAAAGATCCCCTACCCCCGCGAATTCGCCCCATTCCAAAGATAACGTCGCAATCATAGTAATTACCTTATCGATTTAAATTGCGACTTGCATTTCTCCTCCATGGCGTAGCTTATCTGGTCGAGAACCGAAGCCAAAAATCTAACCAAGTCTTAATGGGCTCGGTTTACTTCATCTATGCATCCTTTCCCTTCGTATCTCTCAAGGAGAAAAACCCGTCCGAAGATTTATCCACGCGTGAAAGTCGACATATCTATCATCGTGCTACGTATAAAGCCGTTTACTAACGTTGGTCGATGCGTATCTGCGGGCGAAAAAAGCACCAGCCCAGTATATAATTTCTTGTACGTTGCGAAAACCTCCCCTTATTTGTACACCCCGCTCTTCTCCTTCTATAATCAAAATGCCAGACAGTTTTAACCTGATTTCATCTTACATGCAAATGTCTGAATATTCGAATTGCATTAGCATATCCGAACCATTGCTCACGGTGCTCTAACACTCGTGAGAAGACCTACCATCTGTGTAGACATACCATTCGAAGCCGTATACGTATTTATTTTTATATGAAAATTTCATATCTACGTATACATACGCTTCGTCGTGTTCGTATCCGCGCCAAAAGCCCCGATATAATCTACTTTTACCCGGAAAGCGTGTTCCTTCGGCGAAAAATAACGCCCAACGAACCTCCCCCGCTCGTAGTTTCGCCATTTTTCCACAGGTGCCCGCAATTACCGTCTTCAAAAACGTAAAAAATTACCGCATCGAAAGCACACCAAAAGACGACACTCCCAGAAATCTAAACGACATGAAAAAAACCCGAGATCCGTTCTCGTTAACGAATTGATTCGTCGACTTTTTTTCGCTCATTTATTTCCTTAATGGGGTTTTAACGACATCATAATTTTAACGTCTCTAACGTAATTCGCGCCCGTTAACCCGTCCAGCGCGACGTAAACAACGAATTCGTTTTACACGCCCGGCCGAAAAATATTCTTAATTTGATACTTATATAATGAGAAAAAAAAGCCGTATTTTCGTCTGAATTGTTTTCCAAAAGCTTATTAAAACGATAACGAATTTAATTTAAAATGAAAACGAAGAAAAAATACGACGAGAAGCGACACGATTACATTAATATTTTCACATTGTAAATATAAAGTTAATGGGTCGTATTTTGCACCCTCGTTGGCACGATGGTCACATGGCCCTGTACGCTGTCGTAAATGCTAAGCTTTTCGTACGTAATTATCCCTCAAAGCAGAATACTACGCAGCTGGTAAATATATTATTATAAATTCGACAATATACAATATTATACATGTATATATGAGAAACGCTTGCCGAAATTACCTCTGTGTTGTGTTAGCGTAAATATAATATGGAAGAAAAGCCGAAAAGTTCATTGTCGTTCGGCACCAGCGGCTTCGTACGTTTTTTAATAACGAACGCGTGCGTCGTCGTTGCCTTCGTCCCATATATTAAATCCTGCACACAATGTTCGCCGTGGTCGAGCAACGTACCGGTAATGGTTGTCGGATTATCGTTGATGAATTCCTAATGCATCGAGTGCCCATTGTCGACCTTACATTGACGCGTAAAAATCTCCACATCGATAAAGTAAACTTCGTACGAGGGCTCTCGAAGTAATCGAGATGTAAGATTTTTGATTTGTCGGCGACGCAAAACGACTACATGGAAAAATATCTCGAAATACATCGAAGCATCAAATTCAGCTTAAAATTTCCTTTAATTTGAGTACACACACGACTATGTTCCGAAAATCTCAAAGTATCCTTATTCAACCCCTGAATTAGGGGATGGATGTGAGAAAAACATCCCCGAAATAATATCGAAATTTTTATCGTTAATCGATATACATAAAAAACTTTGGAGGTGAATTTTTCATATTTTTAGAAAAATTATTTTCACCCCTTATTTCAACCCCATTTTCTTGAAAACCCCCAAGCGCAAAATGATACGTTTACACATCAACTATAGCATATGGGTACTCAAAATGCAGGAAATTTCGAGCAGAATATCACTCAGCGTGAAAATTTTGAAAAATTCGCACCCCAAGGGTAACTACCCTTGATATTTTCAACCCCCATGGCGAACATCATTTTTACTAGTATGAGTATTCAAATCTTAAATAAGAAATATAAGTTTCATGACAAGGTGCAAATTTCTCACCCTTAATCATCCCCCTTCTTATAATATCCACCCTATGTTGTGAAATCAGTTAGGATCACCAGAAAAGGGTCATGTGGGTATTCAAAATGAAGGAAATTTCATCCAGAATACCATTTCGTAGATATTATTGAATAAAGATGATTCAAATTTACACCTCTTCCCCCTTCTGCGATCCTATATAGACTAAAGATATTTTGTCATCACATCTTGCGGGTATTTGAATCGATAGAATCTGCCAGAGTAATTTTACGAAAGGCAAATCACTTTTAGATAAGATTTCTAAAATTCACTTTCCTTTTATAAAACTTTACTCATCCCTTCGTAAAAAATGCTCACGTTTAGATGAAACCATATCATGTGAGTACTCAAAATGAAGGAAATCTCGAGGAGAATACAATTCCCTACAATGTACCGTTCTTAGGGACATCACATTTCAATCGTACATCTTAAAACATAATTCAGGTAATTCAACATGATAACTTCAAACTTCCCCATGACCTTTTGAACTTCTTATCAGTATTCCTTTCTGCTCCCTCTTACCGCCACTTCTCAAGGTACTTAGGACTAAAAATGAAATAAATTCGCGTCAATATTCCCATACAAGTCCGCCTAGAATACGCCATTCATCGGCACACTCTAATTTACTCGACACAATAGCGTTTGAATTGGAATAGCACACAAAACACGTCTGTCGGATAGCATGTGTTTACTCCCTGCTCCTCACGTTTCGAGCACGCAGATCGGTTAAAACATGAATAGAGGTCTAAGCCTGTTGCCGTAATCAGTCAGCTGTTTGGTAAATTATAAAACTTTTATGAAAACAACAGCTTTCTCGTGGACAAATCCGTTGAGAATTGACCTTTATAAATTATTTAGTTAAAGGCCAACCCTCTTTTTAGCTGGCAAATGAATATGAGGAGCGTAATGAACGAATGAATAAGTGAAAATATAACGGAAAAACCTTTTTAAATCGACATTTTACTTTGAGAATGTCAACGAGTAAATTTTTAATAGGCTAAACGCAAAAAAAAAAGGGACGACGTTGCGGAGATTTCCACCGACGACGGAGAGGACGAACTCGCGCGCAAAAAAAACCCTCGCACACAAAAATGCAACTCGTATACGTTTTCTCTCGTGACGTAGTAATTAACGTTCGCTTCCTACTTCGTGTATACTTTAATTATACGAACAGGTGATGTGAAAAAAATTTCCCACGTGATGTACCTGTCTGTATCATCCTTTTTACGCGGCCGTCGCCGTCTCTTCGTCTCCCGCATAGGCCGACGTATCTCGCGTTATTTTAATTGTCTCGTATTAATACATTTTTCCTACCCTTTTTCTTACCCTTCACGTCCATTTAGGGGCGCGGGGTGGAAAAAAAAATAGATAACATGTACGCGCACATGTGCCTTATGGCAAAAACCTCTCGTATAATTACGCTACATACCACGTTTATATTATTCGATTGCTGAAAAACAGATGCTCGAGCTATAGTCGTTTCGCTCGTGTATCCCTCCTCGCCTCCTCCGCCCTGCATACATCCTACCCCCGAGGTTTAATTTTAAACAAACCTGTTAACGTTAAAATGCGATAAAACGTTGTGAAAACTTTTCGGCTCGCCGAATTAAATCGTTAAACCGAAGCGATACGTTCGTACGAGCGAAAAACAAAATCCAGCGAAAAATACTCCCGTAGCACGCGAACACTCGATGAAATTACACCTTCGTCATCCCCCAGCCCCTTTATTACTTCCAAACTCATAGCGATTTGTCCGAATTAATTTTTCTCCTCCTTTTTTCCATTACTAAACGAATTTCGGCTACATTGACGTTATCTGGCGCTAGCTAGCGAATTCGGTATCGCGTACGATGCACGAATCTCCATTACGCGAGTACACCGAAACGAAATACAAAACTCCGAGGGTCACGGCGGGGACCTGTTGTATACAAGCTCGTCAAAATCTCCCTTTAATAGCTTTTTCTCCGACGAAAGATCGTAGATTAACGACACTCGTCTTGGTGCGTGATCACTTTGTCTCTACTCGTTCGCCTAACTCTCAACATGCTTTTATAAACAACTTGTTCGTGTTGTTTTTATACGTCGAGTGAGAAAAAAGTAAAAGCACCCGTGATCTCTTTCTTCTCCGGTAAAAAGCTTCGAGAAAGCGTATCTGAAAATTACCGCGGCGCTTCGCCGTATTGTCGCTGCGTCGCGCTATACGCAGACACAGGCACACGTACATTACGTAGACGAACGATATCGTAGCTGTCTGAAAAATACGCGCTCATTACGTTCCCCAGAGAATACGTGACTCACTGAATAATAGCGTAACCGCGCGCGCCAACCTTCTATTTAAATTAGCCTAAGTCGTGATACGTTATTAGTGCCATCGTTCAGTTTACCCAATCTAGATTAATCCGTGCTATTAGGGACGACGATAATAAAAAAATTCCCCCTTTCGAAACGTTCGTTTTCGTTTTTTTTTTCGTTTTTCGCTTTTTCACCGACGATTTGCACGTATACGGCGATGTACATGTGAGAGGAAACGTTTCCACGCGAAAATTATACGCGTTGTAAAACGTTTTGCGATATTAGGGATTTTTTTTTCATTAATTTAACCCATTCGAAATCTGTTTATTTTATGCGGAGGGATTTTCACGACATGAGGAATGGGCAGGAGTGAGAAAATTCACGTAGAAATGATGTTCAAGGGTGCACCTGAAATGTACAACGATTTAGAGTCTTCGTTCGGAAAGTACTTAGGATACTATGGTTGTGAAATCGTAAAAAGAGGGGGGAGGCTACGTTCTATGGACGTATGGAGCAGTACAATAAAGGCTGTCGCCCATTTCTTAAATTGCTCAAAAAATGAGGACAAGCACTGATGCAGTCTTTCCTGCAATATTTCGTCGCATGCTCAAATGTAAATAGCGAATTAACCCATCTCATGTATGCATACTTTAAACCTTCCTAATTGACGTCAAAATTCCCTACCCCTGTCCCAGCATCTCTCTCCATCGGACAACCCCTCAACCCAAAATCACCCTTGCCAAACCACCATTTCCATAGGAATCCCCATCAACTCCATTAATTTCTATCTTCAGCGAACAAAAAAGAACGAATCAAATCACATCTCGAGGTGAAAAGAAAACTCCGCTACGACAACGCGGCTGCATTAGCGCGCAATACGAAGCGTAAAAAAATTATACTATCGAAAAATATCGCAAACGCTTTACAAAATCAAACATAGGAAACTGAAAAACATCGCTTCGAGCCCGCCTCCCTCTCACTTTTGGCAAAATGCTTCACATCGTCGTAGGTTCAAGACCATTATTCAAATCTTGTTTCATTTGGAAACTGTATACATAGTATACCCCGAGTATAGATATTTGAATATTTTAATATCAACGTCGACATCTGTTGCAGCGCCTCGTCGCCGCTGCCGCTTTGTCGTATTACGCCACCGTCATCGACGTTTTCTCCCCGTCGAATAATTACAAACGCCGATATCGATTATATTTTATTCAAAAAAAAAAAAATAAATAAAGAAAAAAAAATAAGAAAAATAAAATTCTCTCTCTGTCTAACGTTAAAATTGTAATATTTTCTATACAATAAACTGAAAATCTTATCAAATAAACATACTTATACGTATTATAATTTCTTTCTCTTTTTTTTAACTTTTAATATATTCGTCTACATCTTTCGGTATCGTCTCGATACGCGAAATCGATAATTTTTTCTCTTTTGCCTCGAGTTAAATTTATTACGAGTATTATCAAACTCAGAAGAAAATTTTCTATCCATATTTAAGTAGGTAGATACATATTTCGCGTGCAAAAAAATTTTTTCACATTCAGCGAAACTACTTAACTACGAAAAAAAAAACGAAATACCGCTTACGCATTGCTCTATTGATTCGTTTCGTTAAAATTTTCAAAGCGTACTTGGAAACGCCGCAGCCCTCGAAAAAAATTACGTAAAATTTGGTATAATTTCTAATTTACACGTAAGAAAAAAAAAACGAAAAAAACAAATTTCAAAAATACTAACAAATTATTAAAAAAAAATCCCCGTAACGCTAAACTTAGACATACAAAAAAAATTTATAACTTGAAATTTAATACAAAAAAAATTTTAACGAAGTAACTTGAACCGTAAAATCTCCTCAAATTTGGTAATATCTGTTCCACATTATACATAATACATATTTATAAAACTATATCAACGTAGAAAAAGAAAAAAAAATGGCCGCCGCCGCGCCGTCGTCGTATCGTCGCCGGCACCGCGACGTGCACACACACAAACGCTAAATAATTGGTGTTTATCTTATACATCTTTTTTTATACATGCTTATTTTTTATAATATAGAAAAAAAATTACATCTCGTAAAAATATTGCTGTGTATTGCTTCGATTTTTTTTTCATCGGTTATTTTTTCCATAATTTTTAATCTCCTTAATATTTAGAAACGAAAAAAAAAATGTATACGCTTTAGAGTACGTATACGTTCACTCTTAAAAATTAGTATTGCTTTTCGAATACATTGTAGGGCACGATAAGCGTCCGGAAAAATCATACCCTTGTCTAGGAAGCATCTCCTACATAAACGCGTTTAGTTTTCAGAAAACCCGACGCGTAAATGTGTCGTAAATGAAAGGTGAAACATTGAGGAGGACGAAAATACCCACCAATTACATGGAGGGCGCAAGGGAAACACATTTTAGAGAGGGCATGAATAATATGCTCCTCTGGACTAACAGCAAAAATTTACTACATGTTCGCTCTATAAATAAAGGTACTGTTTTCCGGACATTATTTCTTAAAAATAGAGAAAAAAATTGCTCTCGTATGTACTTAAAATACAGTACTTAAAAATAAATTGCTGACTTTATATTGCTTATTAATGTACACGAACACGAAAAACCAAAAAATAAAACAGAAATAAATATACGCGGTAATTGATATAAATGTGCGCCATTCGCGAACACGCCGCGGATTGGTTCGTAAAAAACCGATTTGTAATTTTTCCCCAAATAAATTAATTTTTTCTACGAAATTCCTACATGCTTACAAAGTAAATGGCAGTGATGTACTATTCGACGTCTTCGATCATTCGTGCATTTATTTTCAATTTTAAAACCCTCCCCTTCTTTTTTTTGTCATAACTGTGGTCGATAAACGCTCGAAAATGTAGACGAGTATATATATGGTCCCAATGTAACACGACGGATAATTACTCCGTAAAATAAACACGAGCGATGTAGAGAAACAGTAACGAGAGTAGTAAATATGCTAAACATGTCTTTTTCAAGCTCCAGATCAGTGTCAAATTATCACTCAGCCGCTTTATATATCCAGATAATAATATACCTGATCATACGTTACATCATTTATCAAAATTACCACTGCAGATATTCAATAACCAAAGCATATCAACTCAAAATATAAAAACAACACCAGATTCGAACTCAGCGACCTCGAAAACCTAACAAACGACATATTTGACGGAATTTCACCCCTTGTCGAAATTCACCCCCTCCCTTCCCTCAAACATCCCTCGCAGTTCATTTTAGCTCAAAACAGATGCCAAAAACGAACTCACGGACCTCAAAAACCCAACATTCGACATACATCATGACTTTTTATCACTGACAAAATTCCACCCCCACTTCACTATTCATCCCCTAACGATAACAATAATTTTAGAAGTGGGGGTTAATTAATTTGAATTTTTCACCTAATATCAAAAGGATCTTTTCTGAAAACGAAATTGAAAATGTTTACCCAATGAGTTTTGGGGGTTGTTAATAAGGGGTAACTTTCAGAGGTGATGGGGTGGGGGTGAAAAATGATAAAAATCCTTCATGTATATCGATTATATGGTTTTCGAGTACGCTGATTCCGAATCCGGTGTTATTTTCCCGCTCAAACAAAATCTAACACCGCGATACACTTTTGTCAATCGGTTTATCGAGCTTTATTAAAATCGCATCCACCACTGCTATAACGAAACGCACCACTACACAGCTACATTTTTCAACATCACTTCCCCAATCACAACATGGTTCACTACCCTCGTACCAATTTACGCTTCGCACTTTCACGTCCCATGAAGCCCCTACAAAGTCGAAAAACATTAAAGGAAAGAAAAAAACCTCGTAAAACAAAATTCTTCCGTCTTACGACGACGACGACGATTTGAAAACGCGAATTAATCTGCGCTAAGCCGCCGTTCTCAGTTACACAAGGGTTAAAGCTTTACTTATCCATCATAGACGACGAGAGAATGAGAAGATAAACGTGAAATTCTGTTTACAAGAATGGCGAGTCGCTGAAAGAATGTCGAACGACATTCGTACGTTTTAACAAGCACCGAGCATCGAAGGTTTTGCAAATATATTACTTACGATACGCCTAGACGCCGCTCGTCGGCATCGTATTTATTACGTGTATACTGAGCGTTTTCGCAGCATCCGACCGGCGAAATCCCATCTCGAGTAAATATTTTCGTTACTTTAATACCCGACGAGCGGTAATTTATAATTATAAACCGTCTTACACAAAAGGATACCCTCGGGTACACGGGCTCGTGTTTGTCGAACGGTGCGAATACGACGTCGAGATATAAAGACGACGACGACGACGCTTGTAATGCTGCCTTTATTTTCATCTTGTGTAACCAACATAAAACCATAACACAAACACACAATCTCTCCGTCTCGCTCGCACACCCGACCTCCATTCTAGTTCCTTCGTTCCTTTTTTCGTCGTCCGAGCTCTCAGTCTTGAAAATTCCGCACAGTTATCATCTCGCCGCTACCGTCGCCGTCGTCGCCGCGAGCCGATTAAATTCTTAACGCGACGGCTTTCGTTTCGACGTTTTTGTATACAAAACGTCCGACGTTTCGTCCCCCTTTGTCTCTCTCTTTCACTCGAGATCTCCTTTAAAAACGTGCCAACTTTTTAACCAACGCCATCCTCTGAGGCCTTTACCAAGACTTGACCGGGCTCTATATTAATGACTTTATTATACGATTAAAACCCGCGCCGCTTCTCATTTCTTCTCACTCGCACCGAAAATCCCTACTTTACCAATTTATACCGCTATCATAATAAAAGTCGTCTCTTATAACTCGTATCGCAACTTTTTTCCAACTCGTCGACGCCATTACTTTTTCACGCAATTTCGACGCGTTTTCGCGCCCAATCTCGCCATCTCCGCATATGTCTTCCACTTACGTACAAATCCCGATCCGAAAACGTTTAATTTTTTTCAGCCCAAAATCAAAAGTGAGACGATCAAAATAAGGGGGAAAAATACGCTAAAGCGATAAAAGTAATCATACGAAATTGCGCCACCGTTTCCAGATTACTGCGTCCTCTCGTTTTTTTCCACGCCTCATCCGACGTTATATATTAAAAAAGTTCACGCAGATAAAGTTTTTATTTTAGAAAAAAATATATACCACTGCCGCGACTATTTTCTTATAAAGATTTTTTAGCTTTTATAATTTTTCAATTTAACTAAATTTGCGGATAAAGAATTCTATTTCTCGCAGAAAAACTTTCTCGTGTGCCAAGATTTATTCCCGAGGATATCATTTCATGTTTTATCATATGTTTCATCCGTCAACTTTTTGATATTTATTTAAGTCAAAGTTCTAAATTTTCTCGCCCCTTCTTCCTCCGTCCTCACACCACCATTCAAAATCGTTCTACTTTTCGAGAATTTCTTATTTTCTTCGTTTTCATTTTTTCTCTCTTTATCCTTCGTTCATCTCGTATGTGCATTACCCTTCCTTCACGAGTTCTTCCCTTTTTTTTCTCATATTTTTTTTAAATGTATTCCACGGCCGTTTATCTTGCCAGTCTCCTTTTCCTTTCGTTCTCTACGCGCATCTCACGTATATTATCCTTCGTATTTAGATTCTCCTTTTTGCATTCGCCGCGAAAGAGGATAGCGTCGTCCGACGATGACCCAAATGTGATTCGCATACTAGTCATTTTCGTTGTATTTTTTTCTCGGGTCTTCGAGTAACGTGAGGGCACGTTTCGAAGTATTTTCCCTCATCCATTTGGGTTTTGAAAAAAAAGTACGCATTTATCAAAAAGATTCTCCAGTTTAGAAACAATTCCACCGAAAGTTTCAACGTGAATGTGATTTCGAAAAGATTCCTTTGTTGTTTTGAAATACTGCAGAAGTCGAAAAAGTTATTGCACTCATGTGCATTGAAATTTATTGCAAACGTCAGTGAAACTACCATTGGGATGCGTTAAATTCACGTCATAACGCTGTAACTACAAATATTACTTATTTCGTTAATTACCAACGTTATTTGAGAATTATATTTTTCACAAGATAACCACCACCATGACACAAATCTCAATAAATTGCGCGATAAGTGTAGTAATTACCGAGGAAATTACCGAAATTATCCGGACAATTATGGTAATTACCCTGAAATTCCAGTTTTTACCGGATGTAATTCACGTATTTACTGAAATTACCGTAATTGACCGCCAAGTTACCGTAATTACCTTATAAATTACCGTAACTAACCAACAATTTATGGTAATTACCGGAGGAATAACGGTATTTGAAGGAAAATTACGGTAATTACCCGAAGAATTTTCAAAAATTACCGTAATTACTGCGTAATTTCAAGTAATTATCGAAGAAATTACTGTAGTAACTGGAAATTTCCCGTAATTGCAATGTTACAAACGTGATAATCCAAAAATTGACGCATCTAACAGTCTCACATCTCAAATCTATCTAGAAAATTTGTACAGATCTCGCGACGACACGCTAACTCGAGCTGTTGGTACGACACGAAGGGAAAAGCATCACACGTACTGAATCCGCGGAGAAAAGCGAAGAAAAAAGGGAAAAAACTTATAAAACTCGAACTCGTTCGGCGTTATTTTTCTTTTTTTTTTTCCTTCGACGCTATAAAATCTGTTGAACTGTTGAATGCTGCGCTGCGCGCTGCGACGACGACGATACGAAAGGCCTGTACATAGCTAATGCGTCCCATAAGACGCAAATCGTATTCTTGAATACGATACTTCAACTGCTGCGTGTTTGCTATTTCAATGGGTAAATCCCGCCGGACGATTCTAACGTTCTCGACGTTCGTGCGTCTTCGACGGCGGCGTCGGCGGCGATGGCGCGTGTGCCTAGCACCGAAGCGACTACGACCAATACGTAGTATATCGAACGCATTCCTCGCGTAAAACGATTTCTGCGGCGGTTTTTCACTCTCTATGGTATTTTCCGCGTATCCTGCGAGTACATATGCGACGAGGTGGGAAAGGGGGCGCAAACGAAGACGTATTTTCGTTTCGCGAAAGATACACGGTTCGAGGAGCAATTTTTCATAATCGAACGTCGATTCTTTCCGCGTCACGATGCCAAACGAACGACCAATCGAGCAACAACGCCGCAGTACCTTCGGCGTCGCGTACGGGCGACGAAAAAAATGGCTTTTTCGCGTATCGTTCTCCTTATCTCGCCTGCCATCGTCTCTCGTACGTTTCCACCGATACTCGGCTCGTTCGCTTGGCCGAATTCAATTAAAAACCCTTCGATAGCCGTCTCCGCGACGTGCTCCTTGTATCGATATCGAACACGGGTTACACATGCCAAAAAAGGACGCTTTTTCGCGCTCCCCTCACCGTCATCATCGTGATAAAGCTCTCGCAATTAAAGCGACGAAAACGCGTATGCCGAAAGTTTTATAAGTATGCGACGGCGGCGGCGTAAGCGTCGAATTTTAATTCGTCTACGTTACGCGTCGGACCACCGGTATACATAAATTTCACCTCCCACGTGTCCCCTTCCCCCCTCGAAAATTCCCACCATCTCTGCAACCACCGTGGTTACGACTCGCGCCGATGCTTCGGCCCAAATTAAATTTTATCGCGGCCCCATCGAAAACGTACGCGTCGCGTCCGTGAAATTGCGAATAAATCACCGCCTCCGCCCGCGCCTCGCGCTTCCTCCACGCAGCAACAGATTCATCACCTCGTGACTGCGGCGACCACTCGCTACAGTCAACTTCGACGTCGCACCGAAAAAAAAAGCCTCGCTGCTCCGCGATATGACAAATTATAACATAATCGTAGGTTAACTTACATCGGCGAAATTTTAATTAAAACAAAGCCCATATAATCTGCTATCATTTATCAGCGTTTAAAAACACCGCGCCTTTCGTGCCTCCGCCCCGAGACGTCGTTTTATATGCAAATGAAATTCGCTCTCTCTTATCAGTTAATGTTATCTGGCGTTGTGTTTCGAAATTACCTCGTATCCTTGTCCCGCGCCGCCTCCATACGCCGCCCCCCGATACCTCGTGCCGCGCAAAAAAACTTTTTAATTTTCTCAGAATATCTTCTAGGTACGGCGCCCCTCATCTCCGGTAATTTTTTCGAACTCGATAGAGGACTTTGGCGCGATAACGCAACGGCCCGACGCCAAGGTAACTTTTTTTCGCTCCTTTATTAAAAATTAATTGCAGTAGTTCGTTTAGTCCAGCCCTCCTCGCGTCGCCATACTTCGGAGCTTTGTACGTGTTCATTAATAGCCATTGGCTTAATTACTTCGTAAGTACCGGAGAGATATTTTTAATTCTAATTCATTAGTTGGGAATTACGTGTAAGCCGCGTTGCCCCGGTGCGTTCGCGAACGTCGGTCGCGTCGCTGCTCGCTCTAATCTTTTACGCCGCACACGCTCCGGCCGGCTTACGGCGCGTATCGCCGCAATGCGTCGTTTTATACGTAATCTCGCAGCGTGATGCTGGATAATGGACGAGTCTCTAGCGGTCGGAGGTCCCGTTTAGCGGTGTGTCTTGTGTCGCGAGTGCAGTACGCGGATACCAAATGGATTGACTTTGTGTGATGGCGACCCCCTCTTTATCTCTTTATACTCTCAGACCCCTTATAAAGATTCTTCATTTTGCCATATTTTTATACATTTCTTTCTCTCTTTATTGCGTGGATTTTTTTCACGCGCCGATTTCGAAATAAACACCATAAGAACATGGAATTTCATTTTGTTTAGATACTAAATAGAGCTCTTTCCAACACCGATGCGGCTCTTATTTTATCCCTTCAGAATTACAATCAAATTCTGGAAGTCTCCCGTTCAAGATTCACGCCTTTCCACGCTTCCATTGAATTTTACAATTTTTGCAAATCGTTAACCCATCATGACACCGACGCGCCGTTCCTCAACTTCCACCGTCATTCTGGCACCTTCATCGCTACCCTCCTCCGCCCTCGCGCGCTAACGCTCTTCGCTCAGCACCGCAGCGCTTTTATGATCCATAATTAAAACAATTTTCGCGAAAATTTTCCTCGCAACGTTCATTAATCTCGCACGAGTCCGCGATAAATCCCAATTTTTGGCCGCCGTTTGCTACTCGCAAAATTCGATCTCGTATTCGAGTTCGCATTATACATCAGACCCGCACGATTAAACACATCCCGCGCGGAATTTTCCGATACGTAATGAAAAAAAGATGACCATAAAAGCTCGCTTCGTTCGTTAGCGTCCAACTTGTTTGATTTTTTTTTTACCCCCGAAACTCCGCATCTTACGTCGCCGTCGCCGCATCGTTATGATAAATGATATCGTATGAAATTAGTTTCCGTTTTTATAAATTCCCCCCTTCCGTCGCGCAACGCTTCGTTCGACTCGCTCACTAGTACAAATAGATTACGTTCTTATTCTTTTTTCAAAATCAAGGCACGCTTTTGTATAAAAGTCCAACTATGATAAATTGCCATTTCATATTCACGGATGAATACATACATACCAAATAAAATAAAAAAAACCTCGTATTATATCCGACGAATCAAGAAGAAAAAAGAGTTAAGTATGAAATGTCGAAGAAAACGGTCATTTTTTGTAATAATCTACATTGCAAATGGAGCCCTCGTATACGCTCCGCGCGACCACGCACGCAACAAATCTCTTCTTTTTCGCAAATATATTCGTTAAATTCGTCTAAACTTCGCCGCGGAATTTATTACGACCACGTCGAAAAACCGCGCAAAAAATAAGGAAAAAGAACCTCTTCCGCATCCTTTCCCAACTCCGACCTTTCGCTCTCTTTTACGCAATCCCAATCCGCGCCGCAAATTTTTCGAATTAATCTCGCAAAAACGTGAACTTTTATTCTTGTAATTCGATTTCGACTCGAATTAAGGCTTTTGTTGTTCTGCGTAACCCTCGTGCGAAAAAAAAAGAGAAGAAAAGGCAACGTTCAACAAAAACCACCCTCGTCACTTTTACCTTAAACCGTCGCGTTTGTTCTCCTTTATAAAATGTATATTTCGACAAAATCCAAGGCGAATATTTTTCATACGAAAATATCGTGTAGCAGAAAATTACGCGGAAATCGACCTATTGCGCCTTTGTCGCGTGATTTTTTTACGAACCATCCTCGCGTATTCCGTATATAATATACATATTGCTCGAGTAATATTGCTGACACGTTAAAATTAAACGTATATTACGATTAAACGCCGCCGCGTTCGTGTATATACAAACGTAACGCAAACGAGTAATCTAATCGAAAAAAAAAGCCCAAAAAGGCGACGTGAAAAATCAAAAAAAAAGAAACCCTTATTACGAGAAAAATTTACCATCGTTGTCGAGCTTAATTAACGAACAAAGAAGAAAACTTAAAATTAAAACTTTCCTATTCAGAGAATATCCCCTTCAGCTTAAATTATAATATTGCACTTTCCTATAACACGTGACATCGTGAGACCCCGTTCATTAGTAAGGCGAAAAATTAATTTTCGTGTTAATAAATCTAAATAATATCGAGCTTGTATTGACACGAGTACTTATAAATTACGGGTACGTTGAACAATTCGTTCAAGCAAAGAATCGGTAATTCGGAGATGATATCCTTAATGCGGATAAAAAACTGAAAAAAATTTTCTAATGGCGCCCTAGTCGGGGCATTACCTATAGCACTGCAGGCTCCATTGTCCATCCCCCCTCCCCCAAGAAAAACCATACTCCCTCATATATTCCAAATCCTCCAACCTCAATTACCGATTCATCGTCCGCAGATAGAACCACAAATCAAAACATACCCTTAAAATACCACACATCAATGGAAAAGACTTTACAATGCAAAAAAATAAAAATTTACACAAATGAGCACTAATCCGGCAAATGAATTGGTAACTTCTCCTTAGGAGGAGATTTGCTTTAAAACAGGAATGAATCGTGCTTGATGCACGTGTCAAATTACACGTATGCACACGCAAGCGACACAGAGAACGAGTCCGTTTTTGAAACAGGATTAATTGGCTCGATTATCACATCTACGTGGACCTCAGCCATGGAATTGTAATTTTTATAGAAAAACAAAATTTTTAAAAACATAACTCCCAATAATACTTCTCGTGTCTATACATACTCGATTCCATTTTTATCGTTTTAAATTTAAATAAAAATTTCCATAAAAATTACAAGTACATAAAAATACTATACATAAGAATTACGTTAAATTAAAACAAAAAAATACATTTTTTACACGAATGAGGACATTTATGCGACTTTCTATTATTTTTCATTTTCGAATTCAAAATATTTCGTTTCGTACGACTAGTTCGTGTATAGGTAATTTACGCGAAACCCAGGAATTCGCCAGTAGGCAATGTACATAAACATTCTAATTACGTATAAAAAAAAACACTTAGCGGAATTTTGGTGTTGTATCACAGATTTTTGTTTACATAGTAGACAATTCCGAAAGAAACGTCTATTTTTTTAGACTATAGAAAAAGTTTCCAAGTATAAGATTTTTTTTTTCATGAAGACGACAGAGAAAGAGAAACAAAGAAAAAAAAGTTAATCTCAAGACACGGTACAAGCTGCAGTACGCTGAGACGAACACACACAAGACGAAGAAAAAGTTAAAGAAGAAAAAAAAAGCTGACTCGTACATATAGACTAGAATTAAATTAAAAACAGGAATGACTGAAGGAATGAATATAGTCTTAAGACTAGAGAAGACTAGATTAAGTTTTTTTTTTCTTTTTTTTTTTTAAAGACAAGAAAAAACACAAACAAAAAAGAAAAAAATAATCGCGCGAGAAAAAAAATTCAAAATAGGTATACGCATTATCGCCACGATGCCTTTGGTTTGCTGCTGCTCTTCGTCGACCCCATCTACGGAAGGCGAGATTATCGAAGATGCGTTATGGTTGGAACCTGATTAGTAATGGCAGTGTTACACTCGGTATCTCCGACGCAGGCCGACTCCAAATGCTTATTAAGGTACGACTTCAACGCGAACGTCTTATGACATCTGGTACACTCGAAATTCTTATCCGTAGAATGGGTCTGCATATGCGCCCGCAAATTCGACCTATCGGCGAATGCCTTGCCGCAATGCGCGCAACCGTAGGGTTTCTCGCCGGTATGCGACCTCAGATGGCCCTGCAGCAGCCACGGTCTCGAGAACAATTTACCGCAAATACCGCAAGCGTGGTTAAGCTTATGGGTCAGCAGATGCATCGCCAACGCCGGCATGCTAACATAGGCTTTGCCACAGGTAACGCATTTCTTCGCCGATTGCGAATCTAAACTGCGGTGCGTTTGCTTATGGCGCGACAAATTCGAAGACGTCGCGTATTGCTTGCCGCACTCCGAACACGTGTACTTTGGCCGTTGATCGGCCGGGCCGCCGGTAGGCGCGGCCACGACCGCGGCACCGGCCATCGCGCCGTTATCGCTAGTCACGCTTTTCTTCTTCGAACGGCCGTCGCTCACGAAGAACGCCTCGTACGTATACGCGATGGTTTTCGTTTGCGCCGGCTTCGTCGGTATCACCGTCTTCACCGACGTCGGCGTACTCGGCGACGAATTCGGAGCCGGCGCCGGAGGCGACGCGCTCAAATCGAGGATCGCGTGCGCCGCCGTCAAATCTTCCGGCGGCCGCCAACGTACCGATGGTCGATCGTCCAGCGAGTACGGTCTGTAGATGTCCTTCTTTTTCGGCGGCAACGACAACGCCGCTCCGGTACTCGTGAAGCACATCGCTAGAGATCTGGTACGCGGCGGGCTGCCGCTGACGCTGTTGCTGCCGCTGCCGCCGCCGCCGTTGCTGCCGTCGCTACTGCTGCCGCCGCTACCCGGTGAAATCGCTCCGACGGCGGTGGTGGTATTGCCGCCGCTATTGCCGTTGTTCGGCGACGAAGACGATGAGACGGCTGCTGCGGCTGCGGCCGCCGCCGCCGCCGCCGCCGCTGCAATGGCGGCCGCGGCCGCGGCTCGTGATTCGTTCGGCGATTGCAACGTGGCGTACGAACGTGACGCTCCTGTTGAGCCATCTGATGGCAAAAACGCCGTGTAGTGGTTGATATCGGAAGTCGTCGAGTATCCTATAATGAAAAAATACGCATGAAACGGGTTTATTCTATTCGCATTACGCACATTACGGATTGTGGTTGGATTAGCAGCGAAATGAACCGTGAAATTGACTCGTATGTTGAAGACGTGGTCTTAAGAATGTTTAATTTGATAATTCGAACATATCATTCATCGACATTGAATAACAAACCTATATCTTTGCAACTACAACCAGTTTGACAAGTTTTCTCGTCAAAAACCCCATTAACCTTGACATGAAAACACGTAGTTTTGCAAGTTTAACCGGTTTGACGGGTTTTCTCATCACAAAACCTGTTAACCTGACATGAAAACAGTAGTTTGCAAGTTTAACCGGTTTGACGGGTTTTCTCATCACAAAACCTGTTAACCTTGACATGAAAACACGTAGTTTTGCAAGTTTAACCGGTTTGACGGGTTTTCTCATCACAAAACCTGTTAACCTTGACATGAAAACACGTAGTTTTGCCAGTTTAACCGGTTTGACGGGTTTTTTCATCACAAAACCTGTTCAACCTGACATGAAAACGTGTAGCTTCGCAAGCGTAACCAGTTTCAGTGGTTTTCATATCAAAGAATTTATTTCTCTTGATTCGTAAACGTATAATTTATCAACAGCAACTACTTTGAACGCTTTTCATTGAATGAAAAACTCGTTCATCATGATTATGAAAGCCTTTAGTTGATTCCATTGGTTTAATAACTTTTCTAACAATCAAAACCTTTCATAAAATAATCCCAAAGGCAGCTACCGCGATTATGAGAAATGGAAAAAACAAACCTTGACCCGCTAATCCAAGACATTGTTTAGTCTGATTTTTATTATTCGAAAACCTTCCAAACATTCGAAAGGATTTCTTTTCCTGTCTTCTTCACGCTGCGAACTTTCGCGAAAACTTTTCCTTCGACGCTTTGAAGTCTGCTTTTTTGCTCGAAACAAATGTCATTCTGGCAAAACCGCCCTTTATTCCTTTCGCTGAAATTCGGCTCTTAGATATTTTAATACGAAAGCTCTTTAAGAATAGGTACTTGTTCGCTTAAATTATTCCATCTCGAGTTTTCCTCTTACATTCATCTTTTTCACCGTAATCCCGAAAGTTCTTCTTATAAAAACGAAATTTCTCGTGAGGTATTTCATTTCGTCTTACGTTTTCTCGCTACTCGTTCCATCCGACAAATATATCACCCTGTACACAACGCAAACACGCACACAAACGCATCGAGCAGCGCCAAAAAAACACGCAACAAGTGTCGCAGGTTGACGGGTTATTTCGCCATCGTTGCGAATTATTTTGTAATTGTATAGTTAACGTTAGGCGCTTTCCACAACTCGTTGTCGACGCTGGTTTATGTTATTAAATTGAATCGTTTGAAAAATAAACAATTTGGGTTTTCTGCATTTTTTATCGTCTCCCAATTTTTACAGCGTAGGTCGTCTTGACTCGATTTTTTTCGTCTCTTTGAAACAAAATTTAGCGAATACACACCGCTCACCTGCGTATTTTCTCCTTGCCAAGCATCGTCATTTTAAATTATTAAAACGTGGATTATTTTTACTCGTGATTTCACCATCGACAAAGAATTCAATTATTTTGAGCTACGTCTTCTCGCTCATGTCGAGTTATCGTTGTGAAAAATCGACATCATCTTCTCGACGACCCCTCTGACTCACAATGCCACCGCGGACACATTCGACCATTTCGTACTGTATTCACCGAGAGAAACAATTCGACGACGTTGATTTTCAATTGAATTGATTTTTCGTGTTTTCCATTCGACCACAACTCGTTCCGTCTCAACTCCTCCACAGTCGACCTTTCATTTCGCACCATCATTCGTCAAAGTGTCCGTCGCGCGCCGCCAATCCATCGAATAGATAAATAAGTTATTAATTCGAGGCGCGGTTCTACATTTCTCTTCTAACATTTCCAATCTGATTGATTCGAATGAAAGATATTAGCGTCCTTGGTGGCGTAATACCCTCGAAACCCCGCGTACCACCTTCTTCCACATACCCCGTCACCTTTTTACCAACTCTTCTTCGGCAACTTGTGACGTCTCTTTTTTCCTCTTTTCTTCTTCGCCCGCCGTCTCGCTCTTTTCCTCGTTTTAGACCGCGCGTACTCTCGTTATAACGGCAATTTTTTCCATTCGTCGAGATTATCTGTTAATTAATTCGATAAGATTGTCAACGTCGAACGAAACTTTTCCTCGTCCTTAATCTCGTTCGGCGCGCGATTCGGATGGATTTTCTTCGAAAGACGTCGAAACGCTTTTTCAAGCCATATATCTTACCCTTTATGCGGTACACCGCGTTATCGCGAATGGCTAAAATTTATTCGAGGTTTTTACGATGGCCTTTGATAAACGAAATCAAACGAGGTCGCGAAATTTCCATATTTCAAATTCTCGTGTTGAGCGAATCGCCAAAATTAGCGACATGGTTGAATTCGAAGCTCTGTAATTTCTTTAACGTTGATTTTACAGGATTAACGTATATAATCTTTTTGATAGCTCAATAAAAACACTATGCAATTGATTATTTCACTAATTTGCATACCTACTACACCACACTCAACGAGTTTCAAGTTCCTAAGTAGCGTCGATGTTCAAAAATTGCGAATTTTTACTGCGAAGCTCATGTCCAAGGTTGCATAACTCCTTTAATATTGACTTCGCGCCAAATCACCAAATGACCTTTTCGGTAGCTGATTTAAAATGCTACAAGAAAGGTAATGTGAAGAATTTGCCTATCTTGAAAATTCGAGTAGTTTTGGAGCCTTAGCTATCGTGAACATACAAAATTGAGCAATTTTCTAATCTAAGGCATTCGTTTTTTTTTTTTTCATAAAACCAGACAAATTGATCAAATGACCTAATTGACAATGCATCAAAAATGGCGCAAGAAAAATTTACCCAACAAATTTGCATAACTCATATTCAAAGAGCTACACAGTTCTAAAACTCCGAAGCACTTAAATTGCAAAAATTTCGCAACTAAAAACTCCGATAATTCTTTTATCATCGAGTTAAGACAAATTATCCACACGACCTTTTTGATAGCTCTTCGCAAACACCATAAAAAAGATGATACGGAAAATTAGCATAACTTGCATATTCAAGACATAAAGCTCGTAGTTTTCAAAATTCCCGATAATATTTCCGTCACAAACTTCTACGTCGATATCGAACGAGGCAAATTTCAATTATAATTCCGCTAATATCTCGTGATAAATGCGTCACCGCTCCCGTCTGCGATATTTGGCATATTCCTGCATTTCAGAGACGCGCCTCGCGCTCGAAAAATCTCTTAATCCGCGAATTTCGATATTTACATCGATAACTTTGGACACATCCCAAACGCGTTTCTTTCTCAAAATCAGCAAAATTATTACAAGTAACTTTCGAACGAAAAAACGAAAAAGTTCAAATCTCGAAGGCGCTTTGCCAAACGTAATCTTACAATTCCCTCAATACTCATTTACACATTCCCTTTTTCTTTCGTTATTCATCGCAACGACGCGATGCCATTCTCTACAAATTCTCGCATCCCTCCAACCACATTTGCCTTCCGCCGAGCGGCAAAACTTCGCTCGAATTTCTATTTCAGACTCGGCGCAAACAATCAAACACCGAAGATAGGCTCGATTCCATTCGCAACATTCCCCCAACTAATTACACCGCTTAACGGCGGAATTTACTTTTTATTATTCTTGCGACCCCGTACACACCCTTTTGGAAATTCATCTCGAACGCGTATCCACGCACCGTCACCGTCGCCTTCCCACCATCACCCGAAAAACCGCCCTCATTACAATGCAAACCGGCATATCTCATTTGTTAGAAACACTTTAAACTCGCAAAACGACCCCTACAACGACGCAACAAACGCGTATCGATTAACAACCTCGAGTACTTCGTTGCGGAATTCGCTCGAAGAAAAAACCCACCAAGGGTGACTCCCAAACAAAGAACCTGCTAATGAAGACCTCCACAACTCGGCCATTTACTTCGACGTCAACGAGAAAGGGTTCGTATCCATCCCGCCAGGGCAGGGCTGCGATAAGCCCGATGAAAAACACAAGCGCCGAATAAGATATCAAAAGGAGGTGCGCGAAGATGAAGAAGAAAACTTCAAAACGGCGATTTTCATCGTTACTAGGGCGCATTCCGTATATATACGTAAAAACAAGCCAGTATACTCGGCAAGTTCTTTGTGTATTTTCACTTAAAGCGTAGTAAGACGGATCCCAGAAATTAAGGTCGCGCCGCCGAATGTACTTTAATGTGTGAATCAAACTTTCAAAAGATAAAGAAACATCTACCAACTCCGGCAAACTTTAAATATAACTTGAGAATTTGCCTAAACTTAAAACTACCTGTTGGAGAATTTTAGCCGTATATGCCGTCTGAGCTGCCGCCGCTCTCTTAACCCTTTTACACTTCGCCTCCTTCTATCATCAGCTTCAACTTATACACCACGAATAACCAAAAATTTTCTTCCTTTTGAAAACTTTTACGCGTCTTTCGACGCGCTAATTAAAATACGCTCCTTTTACGCCTCGCTCCGCTACCTCCTCCGGCATCGCTTTACTCATCTTTTTTTCCCCTCTTCTATTCGCTATACGTACTCTCGACACGCAAAAACGCGAATAAATATTATTCGCCGCGTTCGGAGTTATTAACCTCTTTTTATCTTCGTTTACATCTTTCACTAGCTTCTTCAACCCCCCCCCCCCTTATACAACCTTTATCTCTTTCAACCTTCTTCATCGTCTTTAACTTTTTCCTCCATGCCGCCTCCGCTCCGTCTACGTACAGGTAACCGCGAAAACAACCCTCCGTTCATCCACCTTCTCTCTTTCATCCCGGCACTAACGTGTATACCATGTTGTATGTTTATCAACAAGGGCCACCTCTTTCCCGCCCTACGTCTCGACCCTCGTTTTCCAAATACGCGTTTCGTGTTCAACAAGTGACGTTTTCATTCGTCCACCCGAACGAAGCCTTCGAAAATAATCTTTTTTATTATCGTTTTGCGGTTCGTCGATTTACGTAATGTTTATGAATTAATTGTCTCATCTCGTGTGGGTTTTGTTGGTATATGCTGGAGGACAAGGTTCCAAATTATGCGTCTGAGAGCTTTTCTATTCGTCAACAATTTCGAAATTATTAAATCGAGATCTTATGACGATATCATTATCGCTATTCAAGTATTACGAGTACATATGGAATCCTCAATTCATTAGATATCGATCAAACCTTTCATCATTTCTACATTAACCAACCTCAACATAAATTGGTGTAATTTCAAATATCCAAAAACCAATAAAATAAACACTTTCCTCGAGATTTTGGGTAACCAATCAATGATTGCGGAGCATTCAAAAAACAAACCAGTCAAACGAGTTTTCCAGCAAGTTTCAGGCTCAGAACTCAAAGTCGACTGGTTTTTCAACCAACGAAAACCATTCGAACAAGTTTCTTAGCGAGTTTCATGTTCAAAACCCAAGGTCAACCGGTTTTTCCCGGAACAACAACCAGTTAGACAAGTTTTCTGATGAGTTTCACATTCAAAACACAAGGTCAACTGGTTTTTCAAGGCACAAAAACCGTCAAACAATTTCTGGAGTTTCATTCAAAACAAGGTCAACTGGTTTTTCAAGGCACAAAAACCAGTCAAACAAGTTTCTTGGCGAGTTTCAGGTTCAAAACTCAAGGTCAACTGGTTTTTCAAGGAACAAAAACCAGTCAAACAAGTTTCTTGGCGAGTTTCGTGTTCAAAACTCAAGGTCAACTGGTTTTTCGAAGAACAAAAACCAGTCAGACAAGTTTCTAGGCGAGTTTCATGTTCAAAACTCAAGGTCAACTGGTTTTTCAAGGAACAAAAACCAGTCAGACAAGTTTTCTGATGAGTTTCACGTTCAAAACTTAAGGTCAATTGGTTTTTAAAAGAACGAAAACCAGTCAAACAAGTTTTTTGAAAAAGTTTCATGGTTGCAAATCAAGGTCAGTGGGTATTCTGATAAACGATAACTGACCAAACGAGTATTTTGACGACGTTCAAGGTTCACAATTCAAGATTGACATGTTTGAGCATGAAAACCAGACAAATGAGTTTTTTGCAAATGGTTCCCAACAAACGAAAGCCACCCTAGAAAGTTTTTCCGAGAATGTTTCAAGCTCTTGAAACGAATTCGGGTGAATTTTCTTTCATCGCGGATGACATCTTTGAACCAAGTTGGAAATATTTCAATTTAATGATTCGATTCACAACACATTAGACACTTTTTGCATTTAAAAAACATCTCTAATCGATTTTTACAACCAATACTACAAAAATATCACACCTACAAATGCAACAGTTCGCGAGAAATTCTAAAGGTACCCAAGCGTTCAAAAAATTAATTTCAACCACCAATCCTACTCTCAGTTCATGTTCAATCGAGCGAACATAAGCCAAAAATCTCACCGTCTCAAACACGCGTACGACACAAAACGCACCCATTTACCTTGTTTGACAATGCGATCAAATGACACGTGATATTAGTCGATACACATTATCGCCAACCAATCCGACAACTTTTCTCCACCGACCAAAAACCTCATCCCTAACAACCCATCGAAAAACAACGCCGTGAAAAACACATTTCACCTTATCTATTCGAGCGGCTGACGTTGGAAACACGAACCGATGAATTAAATGTACAGAAACCCATCACTTGGTTACTTTTATTACACACCTATTGTACGAGAAGCCAGCCGAGGCGCGTTTTATACGAAACTTTTCCTATATACCGGTCTACGCGCTGTGTGCTTTTTATTCAGAACTCATTGCCTTCGATAATTACATTTTGAAAGTGTTTCCATTCGCACATCATTTCGGCGCCGTTTGGCCTTTTTTATTAGACAATCTACGGGTATTCGTTGTACAGCTGGTTAATGCGTTTCCTTCGATATGTTCGTGTAATTTTCGATGCATTTGGCTATTTCGTGAAAGCATTTCGTTTCTACGGCCTTAGAACGCGTAAGTAAACGCCTTATGCAGGCGTTATGTTCCACTCGAATATATCTTCTTGCGTTCATCTTTTTTGGCGCTATTTTCCAGCGACATATCGCTTTTTCAATCATCCTGGTTGGTATCTTTGGAACAGCAACGCTTCGTGAGATCGATATGACGCCAATACACCGAGCTAACTTGAGCAGCATTGTGAAATCGCAATCCTCGATGCGATACACATTGCTAGACAAACTCCCTTGTTCTGCCCCTCATTCAACTCCAATGCAAATCCGACCCGCATAAATCTCTCGACAAATACACGCAATCGCGAACAATAAAAACGCAATCTTTCAACGAATCCGTACACAAGCCAATTAAACCCGTCGCGCAACATATTCGTCGACGTTAATACACCAATGTACCAACATCGCCCAAACCCTTCACCCTTGTTACACCACTCGGGCCCTATTACGACGTCAATTTGAATAAGTAAAAATATAAAAAAATACCAGCCACCTTTTTAAAACTATACAGTACGCGAGCCTTCAACACAATAGCCATTTTTAACAGTCTGCAACCTATGAAAGCGTTACCTCGGTACGTTGAAAAACACGAAAAACGCCGCGACGAGAAGAGGCCGGGGTTCGCACTCTTATTTCATTTCTGCGTGTCCCCATTGTACGTGAGATGCGGCTCGTCGAAAGGGATGTACACCAAGTAAACGTTTTGTATTCCGCAAGGCTTTCGTTATATAAAAGGGCTTGCAACAGATGTCTACGTTTAATTAGAAGGACCCCAGAACCCTATGAGCGAACTTAGCTTACATGGCAACTAGAACAAAACAATGTTGCGGAGTTAGGGAAATTAAATTCTGAAATCGTTCGCTCTTATTTTCGATACAACCGAAACGATTCCAGCACGCTTTTCCCGTTCGCCTCCCCGCTCCGGTGCTTCTCCACGTATCCGCGCATTTATTCGCGCCACGGCGACAGCTTTAAAGGAAAATGGTGTATCGCGTATACGCACTACGTCGAATATATATACTCGCGTATCTTCGACGTATTTACTACAACAACAATATGTATACAAGACCAAAAACGTCTCGAGCGTTTCACCGGCAACCGTGTAATTTAATTTTGCGCCCTTTCTTCACCCCATCCCTTCCCTCTTCCTGGTTACCGCGTCTACTTAACTTATTCCTTTATTTCGCTTCGGCGTCTCTTTATACATAACCGAAACTATTTAAATACCCTTTCGTTGTTTCTTCGAGTTTAATTAGTATTTCGTGGATATTACGTAGTTTTTAGTATTTTTTCCCTTCTCTTCTTCGACGCCAAAACGAATCTACTCAAAAGTATATTTTTTCGCATCAACGTGAGTAAATTCCCGTCATTCATGAGATACCCTACGAAAATTACTCTCAAAAACAACCTCATTATCAGAACGAGCCTCTCGACGGAACAACTACCCTCCATAGAGGCTCTCGTGAGATCACTCGAATACCCAATCTCGAGAACCGCCATCGAACACCAACATGACACTTGCACCTGAAACGTACTCCGGGCAACGACCACGATGATGAATTAATAATTATATAACTCGACAATGGAAACCCCCCTTAAGAGGGAGACTCTACCCTGTTGCAAAGCTCATCGAAGCGTACCATAGCACCGGGATCCGCTACTCGTCGGTTTCCAGACAGATGAAAATCAAACAGGGGGGCAATACGTGTTCAATTATTCAACTGGTCAACTCAATACCGCCGCAGCAGCCGTCACCACTACTAACAATAAAAAAATCCAACTAGTCGCCGAAAAAAATTCGTTACAAGCGAGCAGATGTTGGCAAGTAGGAACGAATGAGGTGACCTCAAGTGGCACCTTTTTTTTTCAACGTCGAATCGCGCGAACCAAAGAGTATGGAAATATATTGATATAAAAACACGTCGACTGGATTTAAAAAGCGCGCCTTTAAATTAAATCAACCCTGTTAATTTAGCCAAAAATTGACCCTGAGGTTGCAAAACGAAGGGAAGAAGTTAAAATATAACAGAAGTTGGAAGGCAGTGCCTTCAATTACTACACTTCACTCCGGGATAAATGTCATGACTGTGAGGTCCCTTTTTTTTTGCAAATATTACCCTCCCCCTCCGAATCCAGTTCTTCCTCAAAACATTACAAATCAGTAAATTGATTTTCGAAATAAATTCTAGTGAAGCGATGAGTATTACAGGTAATTTTTCAACCCAAAGTTACTATTTCTTAACACCAAAAATCCTCCGACTTTTCCGGGTTGTAGTTCAGAAATTGGTCAATTTTTCTCAATTCTTGGAATTAACTATTATTCTTATCAAATAATTTCTCTATTAGATACAAACTAATCTCCGGATGTTGCCAACTTCGCTAAATCGACTATTCGCCGCATATTTCGTTTTCGTTTCGCTATGAGAAAAACGCGAGGGAAAAAAACACGTTACGGTGAATTATCGACATTACGAGGCATCTTTCCGTAAAAGACGTAACCAAACAGACGAAGACGTCGAGGTATAATAACGAAGACCGGAGGATGAAAAACGTTAGCCGTTTAATAACGCCATGTATTTCGAAAACGCTCTCTGTGTTGCAGAGCGACGCGCGAGAGAGGCGCCTTTTCAAAGCTGATTAAAAGCTCAGCCGCCGTCACTTCTAATTTCATATCTTTTCCTTTACCCTTATTAAATAATGAATCTCGGCGAATTCATCATTTTAACCCGTGTAATTGTTCTCTTCGTCCGTCGAGGCCCGAGCTTATCCCTCTTTCGCAGTTTAAAGCCTTCGCCTGAAAAATACTCTCCGCCGCGTTCTCACCCGCGTCACTCGCAGCACACCGTAATCGCCCGGATTTCATCCTCCTTCAGACTCGGCATTCCACCACGCTCGAGTCGTTTTCTTTTGTTCCTCCGCCAAAGACGTATCTCCAGCATCTTCGCCAGAAAAATACGTTAATTAGCTCGCACATACGCCAAAGCGCTCGAAACACCGAAGATTCGTGCTTTTGCGTCGTCTCGACGAAACACACACGCGTGTGCCGCTGCCCCAAAACCAGGCTCACGATCTTAATTACTTTTCCATTTTATTAACACTCGGCCCCCGACGTAATCATTGTTGAAGGCGCCTTTTGCAAGCAGTCTGTTACACAACGTAACGTCGAGCATTGACGGAAACATGACGCGCGAGTTTAACCTCTCTTCTCTGCTCCGTGCGCCTTCGTGACGACCACCCCGTTCTCGTTTCACCCGCCACCGACGTCTTTCCTTCGCGCCGCAATACATGTAGCAAATTTCCACGCCAGAAAATTAGGATACATCTCGCAGCGCGCCGTATTTTCCAGCTAATTCAACTGGTGCGCGAGATTTACCCATTTACTCGACATCGAAACCCGCGCCTCGTACTCCGCGTCGTCGTATCGTTGTTTTTGCGGTCGACGAGTGTTTAAATGAATTATAACACGCGCCCGAGTCGACGTCTCGACGTCTTCCTCTAGCGTTTTATAATACGCGCCGCATACACATTACACACATACGCAAAACGCGTTCGTTTTATTTAATCGTCGAATACCTCGAGTACAGGGTGTTTCGTCGATCGAACAACGCGAAAATGAAGGCCAAGCAGTAGCCCTACATTGAACTCTCAAAACAAACTCGGCATAAACCAGTCAAACGAGTTTTTCAAGTAGCATTACAGGGTCAAGAGTCAAGGTTGACTGGTTTTGCAACAAAAGAAAACCTGTCGAACGAGTTTTTCAAGTAGCATTACAAGGTCACGAGTCAAGTTCGACTGGTTTTGCAACAAAAGAAAACCAGTCGAACGAGTTTTACAAGTAGCACGACACGATGACAAGTCAAGGTCGACTGGTTTTATGACAAAGATAACCAGTAAAGAGAGTTTTTGTTGCAACAATTCGGGTCTGCGAGTTGAAATACCGTCAAATGAATTATAACCGCGATACTTGAGGTATCTTGATCAAGGTGGGCTGATTTCTCAACGAAAAACAAGTTACTTGAACTAATGTCACAAATGACTACGAAACTTATTGCTGAAATGTGAACATTTTGCGCGCATAATATACAACTCAATGATTCTTTGGCTTCGTCATATTCTTCAGTAAACAAAAAAATAGATTTTTCCATTTCTCGCAGATTACTCTGCAACACTTATCGCTTAAAACTCCTCCCCACAATTTTGAAACACCACCGGCCATAATTTCAAATCAAAAATACGCTTTTATACATCATGCCAACAAATCCTACACAAACACCGTGGTATTAGCCTTTTCAACCTGTTACTCGACATCGCTGTCAAACTAACGACTTATAACGCCGCGAAAATACTTTGATTCCATCATTCGGTATATTTTCACAAAGATATCGCAACCCCTGTCTCTCTCGATTCGACGTTAAGCATAAAAATAAGAAAGTTCTCGAACCCTAGACGAAGAAAAAAATCGCCGAGAAAAGTATACGAAAAACTCCTCTACTTCACTCGACTCCTTACGCGTCGACTGAGCGGCGAAGAAAAAAAAACCAATAACAAAAGATATACATCTCGAGAATTGAGCAAACTGGCATTTCAAGAGCGTAATTTTCGTATTTCTAAAGCCTTTTGATAGGGACGATAACGACCACATTTCTTTTCCTCGCTGCCGAGCATACTACTCGTAAACCTTTAGCAATCAGCTCGAGCAGAAAATCGAGGTCTCGTATAATACTTCGCCGCGCGTTCAAATAAGTTCCGGTCTTTTCAAATATTATAATAGAGGAAACTTATTCGCATCGTACAGGTGAATCATCCATTCAAGTCGACATGCGGCTAAATCTTAAAGACCATTGCACCCCTTATAAAATATTCACCTTATACGCGTACACGTTGGTGAACAGGCGCGCACACACACATCAAAGTCACGGCACTATCAGGCCCACCGCCTCCTCACCTTCACCTCGTCTACTTTCCCTTTTTTACTTTCTCATTTCTACCCGCCCCTCCGGCTGCTACGCTTTGCAAGTATATAGCTGTCGTCGTCGTCAACACAAGTATATAGGTGCGTGTGTTATGCCTGTGTATAAAAAACCGCCTACACTCCTTATAAACTGTTGCGTGTGTCGCATGTTGCGCTCTGCCTAGTTCTCTTTCTTCGGCCCTATTTCGCAAGCATTGAAAAAAAAGCTCCTTTGGCTTTCCTCATATATCGCCGCGTGCTGACGAAGACGCAACACACGATACAAGGCATCGTGCGCGTTTTCCTGCTTTCCTCGGCTTCGAATTACTACTCGTTTCCTGTTACTCTAATGGAAAGTTCATGCGAACTTTTACAACTCTCCGTTCGCCCCAAAATGCCATCGCTTGAAAGATACGACGCTCGCCGTCGTCGTCGGTACAGCGAAAACGAACAAAAAAAAAGCATAACCGAGCTCGTCATGCCCCGTCATCGACCAACAACGCTAATAGAGGCTCGTCACCCTTTACGGGCAACTTTTACCCACCTTGTCATCTCATTAACGGAGTTTAAAATGTTTAAAACCTTACCAGAGCGGAGAGTACCCCTGGTTACGGGTGGAGTAATCTCGGTCGTCGTCATCTCTGGCGCGCTGTCGTTCGCACTACTCCTTTCCCTCTTTTTCCCCAGCACCTTCTACGCCTCGCTTTCGCCATCAACCCCCGACTTCGCGTCGTACCACACAACAGGCGCGCATTAACAACGAAATCATTATCTTTGAATTACACAGCCGCCATCGCCGCCGCTCCGTTATACGGCTATCCGGCTTTAGCACACTCAGCTCTGGCATAATTATCAACTTTTTTTTCTGCCTCGCTTCCCTCTTCCGCACGTCCTCCGCTCCCGTCACCGTATCAAAACTTTCTCAACGAACGAACGCCAGTTACTTATTCTAAACTTTATATTGTACTACAAATGACGCCCGACTTGCTTGCATTAACCCGTACAAGACGCGGAGAAATTCTTGTGGTGGTTTTTTCTTCAATTTCACTCGCAGCTCTTTCTCTTCAACATCTTTCTCTTCGTAGAGTTTCTGCCTTTCTCTTCCGCCGGAGTAACCGCGTCAAAAAGTGACGTGAAAATTTACACCTTCCACGAGCAATTTTCCGGGTACTTGGCACCGTCACGAATCACGCACTCGAGATCATAGAGACGTCCGGAGTCGTAATAAGCCCAAAGTAAATGTCATTTTGAGCCCTCTCAAGTCCACCATTCTCAATTTATCTCAAGTAAAGAAGTCTACCCAACGTTGAAAACGAGAAATTAAACTTACACCATTTTTGTTCAAAAATCAAGAAACTGAAAATTTCAATCCCCTTGAAATAAAAATTTCGCAACCTCTAACGATTCAACGAATCCTCTCGATCTTCTTATACGTACTTCATCCGCATTTATAGAAGCATCTTATCGTCGCTACAATAATGCGACTTGTTCTCGTAATTTTCCATTCTTTTTCCACCACCGTCTTCCTCTCTTCCTTCCAACATTTCGCTCAGATATACACTTCTTTCGCATTTATAAAATTCGAATCGTTCGAGGGAGAAAACCCATAACCGAAAATTCGCGAGCACTTAGTGAAAAACTTCGCCGAGTATTTTTCGTCGCTTTCACTTTACCCCTTTTTCCCCCCAAGATGCTTTTTTTCATTACCCTTCCTTGGGGTACTTTACACGTTAAAACGAATTATTTATTAGCTCGTTGAAAACCTCGTATTTGTCGCCGTCGTCTTACCTTACACCGATATATGTGCGCTTGTGTTCGTGTATCATACGCACATGTAGAATATAGATAGATACATATCATAACGATTGATACGCGTTTAACCGCCCCCTTAAATATGTTCGATATACACGGTAATTATATGATACTGTAAATTCGACGACGCTCCAACAAATACATATTACCATCGTTCCACCCTTACGACCCTTTTACTTACTCGCTCCGTCTTTTTCTAACACACGCACGCTTATCATTCCCCAGCAACGCGTCTTCGCTTCCTTTTCGTGAATACGGATAATTTTCTATCGGTGAAAAAAAAACACCACGTTCGCTTAAACGTTTTCCACGACTGAAATATTCAGCGATCAGTTTTGATTAATGTTTTCCCAATGTAAACACAGACGTATATAAGCCGTGCCCCGATATTATCCTTTCCATGTACGCTCGTTAGCCTCGTAAGACGCTCGCGACGTATTTACCAGCCAAATACCGATAATACGCCTGAGTCGGACGAAGACAGACATATAAATAAACGAAGACCTCGGATAATACATAACCAACGCCTAAGAATCGGTAAAATGTATAATTTACTCGATTAATAATATCAAGAAAGGCGAAACCACGATATATTGCCTGCTTGTTGCCATAATACATTACTCTAAAGCTCGGTGCGTTCGCTTAAAATAAACAAAAACTGCGCAATTTAACTATATTTCAGAAGAAAGGGGCGCGCAGACATGCATTTCCCTATGAATAATAGTTACATCTTATTACCTTGTAATCAAACCTTGGACACTATTTACATTTTGTTGTAAATAATTCGTCGAATTTCGATAGATTTCTAGTATCGTTGTATACTTTACAAGATGATCGATCGATTTTCAATATGTCATTCGATCTATCATTCGTTCACTTTTGTGTTCAGTTTATCAAAAAAAATTGAATTTCTTCAAGAGAAACAATTTTTGAAAAATCTTTCAATTCTTTCATTAACCCGAGAAAAAGATATTAAATATGAACAGAAATATGCTTGTAAAACATCAAAAAGGGAAGGGGAAATTAGTAAATTTTATGGGAATTTTAAAACTGTGAAACTAAAATGTTTTACAGAAAATACAACTGAAATGAAATAACTTTCCGGGGATGTTTGGTTTTCCAATAAGAACAAAAGACATTGCATTCACTAGTGAAAGTCGATTGATTTTCAAACGCATAAAAACCCGTTTGACTAGTTCTAGCTATGATATTTTACATTCACTTGTCAAGGTTGCCTAGTTTTAAATCGAGAAAAAACTCGTTTGACTGGTTTTAGCTGCGACGTTTCGTTCACTCATCAAGGTTATCTGGTTTCCAACTGAGAAAAAACTCGTTTGACCAGTTTTAGCTGCGACGTTTCGTTCACTTGTCAAGGTTATTTGGTTTTGTAGTGAGAAAAAACTCGTTTGACCGGTTTTAGCTGCGACGTTTCGTTCACTTGTCAAGGTTATTTGGTTTTGTAGTGAGAAAAAACTCGTTTGACTGGTTTTAGCTGCGACGTTTCGTGCACTTGTCAAGGTTATTTGGTTTTGTAGTGAGAAAGAACTCGTTTGACCGGTTTTAACTGCGATGTTTCGTTCACTTGTCAAGGTTATTTGGTTTTGTAGTGAGAAAAAACTCGTTTGACCGGTTTCAGCTGCAACGTTTCGTTCGCTTTTCAAGGTTATCTGGTTTTCAACCGAGAAAAAACTGATTTAGCAGGTTATAACCAAATATAACATTTCCTAATCTCTTATGAATTTATATGATTTAGGAAACAATTCATCTAATTCCGAGCATAATGACGTAAAATTCCACATCAATCAAGTTTCAAAATGAAAACGAATTCTAATACTAATTCTTTCTATCACCGTTTCGTCTTCATATTCGAACCACACCCCAGACAAAATCACCATCCCAGTTAGAGATTTTTCTCCCTTTTAAAAGTACATTCGCATCAACATCGTGAAATACTTGTCAACAAGTCGCAACGTGTTGAATCCCGCCTATCTCCGCAAATCGCGCTTTTACTCGGATTACACGCAGCTTATCGATGGAAAATATTAAAATACCTCTCGCGTTTTCGCATTTCCCCTCCATCGCCGTCACTCGTCCCCTTCTTCGGCAAAAGCGCGTCGATACGGCGAGATAATAATTCCTTATCGAGGCCAATTTCTTCGCGTACACTACACACACGCTAGTTCATCTCGCCTTATTACATGGAACACGCGTTGCGACTCGATCAAACCTTACTTTATAATACCATTCTTATAAAATCCCAGCGCTCGCGTGTGAAAAAGGGGAAAACTACAAGAGGATGAGAACAAGGCGAGATGTATACTGACGTGTATCTATAAAAACGAGATTTGCGAATAACGCTTATAAAACGTAATACTCTTCTCCTTTTCAGCCTTCTTTTTTCTGCCATCCTCTGCGCCTCTACTACGGAAGAATCTCTCAACGATGTACATATCGTACAACACCTTATAGCATCGGATTACTAACCCTCGCGTGTACGTGTTTGTTTAAAAACGACGACGACGTCGTTGTCACGACGCGTACAACTTGTACAATATATGGGAAAATTCTGCTCTTACCTATTACACGGGATACGTTTTCTTTTTTCGAGTTCTCGAATTATACCTAAATCCATACTTCTTGTATCATCTTCCCCAAACCAAGACATGAAGATTCCTCATTTCCACCATGACCAAGTTCATGTTCAAATAAGCTCTGAGCTCTGAATGATCTTTTCAATTTAAATGAAGTACCTCACAAAAAACACATGCCATGTCAGTACGATCACCTAGACCGTGCCAAATTGCAAACAGCGTGGGCCTCGATTGGATCAAAAAAGCAAGAAAAAATTATGTGGCATTTGAAAACGCGGGGACTTTTCGCAATAAATCCAACGATACACGAAATTTATATGCTCGACGAACGAGAACATAAATTCTCGTTTGTAAAAAAACCACCGCAGACTCCCCTCGACCCCGACTCTGGGGAAAAATCGAACTATAACTCGACTACTACGCGATACATTTTTATCATTCGCCTTTTCCGGCCTCCTCCTCGATCTCGTCCCATTTCCCCATACTCAAACTAGCGAAAATTTCACATCGCTCGAGGTTTTGAATTAATAACGAGATGCATTTTGTGAACCGGCGCAAAAATGTAGGCAAAAATGATAAAATATGAAAAAGCTGATAGAATTACGCCATTTGAAACGAGTTTTTCCACCATCTCTTCCTTTTTCACTCGCCTCTTTCCACTTCATCTTCATCCCTCGCATACTCTCTTTTCAAACAGAATTTCAATACTTTTCGCCTCCCCTCCGCCATCGGTATTGCGATATTGAATGGCGATAATTTGGTAGCGTATTTACGCGCGCAAATTACACGTGTTTTGTAAACAATCGAGTTCGTTTTGCGAAATTTTCACGCGTTAAGCTTCAATGAGTATATTAGCGTTGTAAAAGCTACCAGCAGCATTCTGCACTGCATTACACACACACACACACATACATAATGTATGTTTTATTTTTTAAAAAAAAACCTATACCAACGTAGACGGCCGACGAGCCGATTATAATTTCACGTTCGACGGATTTTTTTTCACCCATTTTTTTCGCTTTGTTTTGTTCTATTTATTTATTATCCCATTTTCCCGCTATTTTTCCATTTCATTCGAAGGGTTGCCACGAAATAAACGAAGGGGCTCTAGACAATACCAGACGAGCAACAGTTTACGCAGCAGGTATACTTTTTTATACGCGTAAATCTACTAAAAAAAAGCTCCTCTATATTAGAGCGTTTTTTTTCTATATTTTCTATAGCCCATATTTTCCCCATCAAAATTGGAAATTATCGAATGATTGAAGTCTCTCTTGAATATTATATCGTACGTATTTGTTTGTTATCCCATTTTCCCAACAAGAATGACATATTACTTTCGAAAAATAGCAATTTTCACGTAAGCCGAGAAATGTAAACGATCGACCAACGACGATTTTTCTTCAAAAAAATGGACAACTGTTTTTCGTTTCGCAATTTTTTTCCACCCTTTTTACGATGTGCGAGATATCTTTGTTAAGGGCTTACGACGTGATGAAATTTTCGCAAATTTTTATAGTTTTTCTAACAGGTAATGAAACAAAATTTCTTGTTTTAGATTTTTTTCGTTTTATACACGATAAAATTTTTTCATGATTGTTTTCAATTTTAGTTTAAATGATGTTCTACGTTCTGAATTGGAATTTTCCTTTTTTCGATAGACGGACAATTTTTCTATATTTTTATATTTTTAATTTTCAGCTAAATTCGATTACGTCCTTTGTTTTTTTACGAGTATTTACACAAAATTTTACATTCTCGATTTGCAAAATTTTCAGCAGAGACAATTTTTCGTTTTTGAAATTTGATAGTGATTTTTAATTATATATTTTTTATGGACTTTCCTATTCTCGTCATTTTTTAATATTATTTTTTCAGTGTTAATTCTGACAGTTTTTCTTTTTCATTTTCTATTTTGAAATAATTTTTTCTCTATTTTCCATAGTTACAAAAAAAGATTCAATTTTTTAAGATTTGAATTTTAAGGGAACGAGTTGATTTTTTTTTATTGAAAAAATTACATTAAATGACCGAAAAGAAGTCTTAAAACATCAACCGAAGTCCAGATTGTAAAGCGTTATTTTACCTGCATTATCAAAAGATTAAATTACAGACAAAAAATAAAAAAAATACATAAAAATAATAAGTAGTAAGTGAAAAAAAAAAAAGGTTAAAATGCTTTAATTTTATATCTGAAATTGATTTTATCCTTTAGTTCTGCATAAATTGACACCTGAAATGGGAAAAATGCTCAAAAAAGAGGAAAAATAATCAACAAATGATTTAACTAAAAATAGAAATGCCCAAAATTTAAAAAATTTTCATTTAGTATTAAATACAAATTTTTTTTCACAAAAAATAATACACAGAAATTAACGTTATAAAACTGATACAAATTCAGCACAAATAGCTGAATAAACAAAAAAGTTATCAAGAAGTCACGGAAATTGCGACAGTCAAGATACGTAATTTGGCTTTTATGACCAATTTATTCAAAAATTCAAAAAATTTTGAAAAAAATAAATAGATTGTAATTTTTTGTATGATTTTTTTACTCTTTGGATAAACTACAGAAAAAAGAGATTTCAAGTGATCTTTTCCCATCTAAGCGCTTTTTCATTCATGTTTTAAATTGAGCTTTAAATTGAAAATTTAGGTTTTTCTCACTCAAAAAAATACCATTCACTGACATCATTCAATTTTTTTATAAATCAATTTTTTTTAATTTTATTTCAATTTTACCAAAATAAATCTTGACTTTTAAATTATTTTCTACATTTTTTCCACAACTCCACCGCTTTCTATCTCCAATTAAAAAACCACGTGCTTCCCTCATTTTAACTACTTTTTTGCATCTCTCTTTATACTTTTTCACTACCCGGTGAAAATCATCAATTTTAAACCACCTGCAGGTGTTTTTTTTTCGGTCAACTTTTCGTTCACGTTTGCAAACAAAATTATTCAATTACCTCCGATATTTCTTTTCGGTTATTTAATTATAGAAATTTTTCCACGAATTCGTTCATTTCACCATTTTTCCATTTTCCACTCGCTTAAAAATTCATTCGCTATATTACTTTCAAAATTGAAAACACGAATTCTTGTAATTAAAATTCGATGTCTTTCCCACTAAACTTTCTCCAAACTCAATTGAAGCAGTAACTTGGAAAAGAAAAATTTCCAACGTCGAAGCGCAAAAACTACTCAAATTGCGACTTCACTCGAACAATAAATTTCCAATTTTGTAAAACGTACCGACGATTATCAAAAATCGCCCAAAGGCCCATGTTACTTTTAAGCGATACGTTCTTCGCCGTATCAATTTCAATAAACGTCTATTTTTTCCGTCGCTTAACGTCGCCGAAAACTTTCTCGACCGATTGACACCCTTTTATCCTACGCCCTTAATGCAATCCCTTCCTATTAAACGACCCATTTCGCCTATTCCGTTCACTTATTCTAATTACTTGACGGTCGACGAAATTTTCTCAAATGGCATCTTCTAATACTTGTCCAAATATTTCCATCTAATTTTTCGCCTTTTTTGGTTTCAAAATAAAAACTATGTTCGACTTTTTCGTCATCGCTGCATACATAAGTAAATTTTTGCTAAAAGGTAATTTTCTTATTATTCCATTACAGCCTCAATTCTACGTATTTTTCCTCAGCAGCAACATTGCGTTTGAAACACGACACGATACTTCTACATTTTTACGTCAAGTCCATAAACTGCGCGCAGATCGCGTAAAAACGAACATCTTAAAATTTTAACGTTTTCTCCTCAGGCTCCCCTTACTTCGTCTCTTTAGTCCGCGGACTCTTTAAAATGCCTGGTTTTTTTCCCTCTAAAGTTAACCTCAGAAGTGTTATTATTCTAGCGAGGAATTTACGCCCGGCGACGTTTTGCGAATATTTTACACCATCGACGATATTTTTCTCTTCCTTTTCTTTTTTTTGGCGCGTTCTATTCATTTCTTCCTCACTCGTCGTCTCCCTATCTCCCTCTATCGCAGGAACATCGTTTAATATTCCTACTTATACTGCGACGCTCGTTCTTCTCTCCCTAAACAAGTAATACCAACTTGAAGAGTTACAACGTAGTTTTTTTTTCGCCATCAACGAGCACATCGTAACTTCACCGCCATCGCGAATTTCTAAAAAGCAACAGTTTCGCTGCGGAATCGCAAAGTGGAGTACCTTGCGCTAAGCTTCGATGAATTCGTCAAAACCATAAATATTCCGAATACATAAATTCGACGACGAAATCGCGCCAACTGCGAAGCGCCACATCGAGGTCGCGCACTTGTTGACACTTGCATCAGGTCACGAGTCAATTTCACCATTTATGCTGCAACCTCCATAATCCAGCTCTACTATCAAAGTTAACAAAACGCCACTTACCATTATAATGAATAGTAGTCACATCGGAATCGCTCGAGTGTTGCATATGGGGCGGCGGACTGGGCGCCGTAGCTCCTTCGGTCGGGCTCGAAGGTCCCCACGCGGATTGGGGCTGCATCGGAGACGCCGTATGATGCATCCCAGCCTGGCCGGACTGCTGCATGGACGTGGTTTGTATGAAAGACGCGCCATGATGGATAACGGACGTCAGGCGAATTTGCGGCGTCGGATGAGACGTGTGCTGCTGTATGACCGACGACAACAACGGTCCTTGTTTACCATCATGGTGACCAGCCTCGCCCAGCGGATAATCTTCGGCGGACGTCTGATAGTAGTTTTGCGGCGGTAACGGTGTATGCTCGATGACCGTCTGGTTATTGCCGGCGGCGTTCTCGTCGTGGCTTTGGTAGTGTATAATGCCTGCTTTCGCGTCGCAACTTTGCTGTATGGTCACTACGTCGATTTCCTCTTCTTCTTCGTCGGCGGCCACCGACGTCTCGCAGCACGTGGCTTTCTTACCTAGCTCTTCATCGCGTTGGTGATCGTCGCGATCGCGAGGTCGTCTCTGTTCGACGTCTTGTTGCACCGCCGCCACCACCATAGCCGCCGCCGCCGCCGCTACGTGATCCTGTTGCATCAACATTTTGTCGACGTGATCCTGACCAGGCATCGATGACGTTCCCGGCGGCGCGGCCGTCGACCAAGGATACACTTTCCACTTTTTCGCCATTAGACAGCGAGGCATTTTCGCGCGTATCTGAGCCACGGTCGCCGATCCGCGTCGATGAGATTCCACATTCGAAACAGCACCCGAACCACTAAATTATCGAAACCCAAAATGATTTTAAAATAAAGGAAATAAAACTCGAAACAACGATTACCAACTCCGAATACGCGCTCGATTTTACTTACGATCGAAACGAATAATCGCGTCGTGGAAAAAAAATAATAACGTACGAAGACGAAAAAAAAATCAAGCGAAGAGAAAAATATTACGAAAATTCAGTTTTTATTTTTCGACGAGAAGAAAAATTATGAAATTTAAAGAAAACAAAAATTCGCTCCGTAACACTGGCGAATATCGAAGAACAGAAAGACGAAAAAAGCGACGTCGGCGTGTCGAGAACTTGGAAATTAAAAAATTACGAAAATAATCCGCGTAAATTGTCGCCGACGATAACCGAAAAAAAGAAGAAAATTATCGAAAATTGGAAAAAGAAGAGAAAATTTTTACGAGAAAATTACGCGTAGAGAAGAAGCGAGAAATAGTAGAAAAATAGGGACAGAAGAAAGTTCGCCTTTACGGCTAAGAAAAAAGAGGAAAAAAAAGAGAAGAGAAGAAACACCAGCCAACGGGCTACCGACTACTGTGGCGCGTTACCCGAAATGCCGACGCGTTGTTGCTACGTTACACAAATCTGGTATTAAAGCGCATTCTGGCGGCGCGCGCAACCACGCGCCGCCGTCGCCTCGCGCAACCCCATCGGCCCGCGTCCCTCCCGCAGCGCACCTAAGGGTGGCGACGCGGCGGACGCGCAACGAAAACTAGACTTTAAAATATGACACACGGCTATACTCGTATTATAAGATCCACCCCAACCGAAAAAGACTAGGATTTATCGTGCAAGAGCCCCACTTGTGGGATTAGGGGGCGACACCCTCGCGCGCATTACATCCGCGCGCTGTGTCCAGCACACTACAAATTGGAGTCATGCCCTTATCTGCATCGCCGCCACTCGTCCTCCTCGCCGTCGTATTCTTCTTTTCGTCTTCTCGCCACGCCGCCTCCGCGCTCTCGCGTCTGGTGCGGTAATTGGCGCGCGGGGAATTACCCGACGCCGTCGCCGTCCTCGAGTGTTCTCGCGCCACGCCGCGGCTCTGTAGTACGGATTTTTTTCCCGCCGTACGGTCTCGCTCCCGGCGACCGTATCGTTACGCGCGACCCATCGGTCTTTCTCGCGTCGTAACGCGTCGCGCTTCTTTTCACCTGACGTACGTGCGGCGCGATGCGACCTCCGCGACGATGCCGTGCTTTCTCGCCCATCCATCTCGGGCCGCATTGTTGCCCGTCGTAAATACCGTCCGTCGCCGACGTATCGTACAGGTCGTTATGTTACAAGTCCCCGTCGTCGTCGATCTCTTCCGCCAAAAAACGTAACAAGTATTTCGGCTGCGATTTTAACGTTTTCGCTTCAACCGGTGCCGTCGTTGTTATAAGGTGGCGTGTCCCCTCCCATTGCAATGTATGCACGATGGCTCACAAATTCAGATTCCAATTCACAACGGGACTCTAACGTAAAAAGAGCGAACAAGATAATAGCCTTGTCTAAAATAATTACGAGACTATAAATTTTAAAATATGCAGGGTGTTTTAATTTAGAAATAAGATTTTCCTCCCACAAAGTAAGCGACGAATACAAAGTTCATGCACATGAATTTCTCTAACCCAGAAGTTGCAGGGGCAGTGGCAAAAAAACCGTGCACCGTGGTCTCCAATTTATATCCCCTCTGTAGTCGCACCATTGGTCATTTCTTCCGCAAAGAGAGTATAGTCGCACGCCGGTCATTTCTTCCGAATGATGTTGGATTAAGTTTTGAACATGTTTTTGGTGTCATGCAGAGTTAGTATATTGAAACTACAGTTTTTTCCACTACCAAACCTGCAATTTCCCTCATTTTCCCCTAAAAAATCGGAAATTTCCATTTTCCTTTTTTTTTTAAATTTTATCTCTTGTTCGGGAATTTTAATAAATGATCTATTAACTATGGAGTGATTGCAATACTTTTGAGGTCAACCATGACGTGCATGTTGAGCTGGTTGCATATGTTGACAAAAATAAATTACTAGAAATATTCGGAAGAAATGACCGTGGTGCGACTAATAAACACATCAAATTTGACTTTGGTCGCACCACGGTCATTTCTTCCGACGGAAGAAACGACCGTGGTGCGACCAAAAGTATGTTCAAAAATCCGCGACTTCAGGCCGGATATTGTTATTCTCAAATCACATGAAAAAATATTTCATTTTTAAGGCTATTCTTCACAGTCTTACCTGTGTTTACATTTTACGGTTTGAGGTACCTCACTTTACTTCGCCTTTCCTCCGGAAATATTGCATCGATTTCATTAATTTTTTTTTAAACCAGAGGCGATCGACTAATCTACTCGAGAATTCGGCATGGAAGCTCTTTTTTCGATTTATGGACTGACAAGAGAGTAATATCAGAACTGGTGCGATTGAACCGGTACGCATTGTTTAGAGCCTTTTTGGAAAAAAATTCTTCCATGCCGCACTTCTATAGTAATTTTAACGCGATTCTTAAAAAAACAACTCAAAAAAATTGAGGATTTAGGGAAAAAAGCGGAGTAAAGTTTAGGCAGAAGCGGGTTGGGGGACGCGAGTTTGACCAAATTCGTTCTTTTCATACGACGCGTTGAACGCACGAATAAGATGAACTTTGATCAAATCATTACGGTCGTTTTCACTGAAAAGAATAGCCTTAATTTCGAAATGAAAAATGTGTTATTTTGCATGCTACGAATCTCATCGGTCGTCTTATACATTTTCCAAAATTATGAAAATCTATTTTTTTGGTACTTTTGAAATTTCAGGATTAAATTCTGGTTATTCGAGAAAACTCGAATATTTATAACTTCACTTTTGAGTGAGACAGGGAGATGGTGTCGTTGCGGTCTAATACCAAAATTAATCTTCGGGCTTCTGTAGTAACGCTGCGACACCATTTCTCATTTTTACAGCAAATCGTAGATTAAACCTCCTCTTTCTCTGCGAATGTAGCAAATTGTACTTTTTAATAGCGAAATACCGAGAAATTCTGCTGTCGTTTCCCTATAGAAAAAATTCTTTTTTTTTCAATTTTATTCTACTGAATTATTTAAATTTTTCTTTCACCAAAGAAATTTTTTTCTCAACTCCCCCCGCCTCTCCACCTGACACCTCATTCGGAAAACCCTCGATCGTCGATTTCCATATTACCTCCTCAGCTTTCGCGTAATATTCATCCATCCGTCAAGTACCTGTAGCTCGACGCGGTTACAACTCGAAGGGAGCCATGCACACCTTCCCGGGGCACTCACGTACGTGATCCTCAGACACCCCAAAACCCGTAATTGCGTACATACTCGTCATCTCAGGACGAAACCACCTCTTCGTCGCCGCACCCTCGGCGTATTTTTTTCGAGCACGTATAAACCACCGTCGAGTACGTGGATTTCGTTTCTTTTTTTTTCGAGAGTCCCATCTCGCGCCCGAACAAAAGAACCGACATCAAAGAACTCGAATATTTCGCCTCTTTTTTCCACCCCCTCCTACCGTACTCTCCTCGTCTTACTCTCGAGGTGCTATCAGTGTATCGCGTCTTCTCGCCGCATGCACGCCTGCAGGATATACGCGAGGTATCCTTTGATGATACCCTTCGCCGATGCCATCGTATTCGCGGTAACCCATTATCAGAGTCATAACGACGTGTGAAAACGCCGCTTTCGGTCGGATGCATCTTTTGCGCGCGCTAATTACCACCGACGCCGCCGCCGTCTCTTGTTATACGCCTCGCCAAACGCTTTCGTTTACATTTACACTCGTTTCGGTGTAGTTTCGCGCTTGTTTTTTCTCCACTTCTTTTTTTTCCCGCAGATTTTAGTCCTTTTTCTTCCTTTTTTTTCGACGACGACGATGGCGGCGGAAAATCACGTCGTCGATGCGGAATTCGCGCATATATGTTCTCGTGTGAGGCTCCGACGCGTCGCATTGTTTCATCCAGACGAATATAAACCTCTTTCTTTACCACTCGCTTACCTCCCCGATGGCATACATCTCGAACGTGATCGCTTTGTTTCACGAAGTTACGGTCGTCTGACTTCATACGTTACCTATGATATTTTCGTCATCTTTGTCATCGTCGTTGTATTAAAAAATTTCCACCTCACTTTCCCTCTACACTTTCCACATTATTCTGCGGTACGACACTTTGAACGTAAACGTAATCAATTTGCCGATCGGTCTCGCAGAACAATACATCCAAAAATTTACTAAATTTTTCATCCAGCCATGATCCACCATTTCCATACAAATCGAAAACCTCATTTTCAAGATCACAACCATCTTCTCACCTCCGCTACCCTTTCCGCACTTGTACTCGATTCCAAACACGTCCTAGTAAACGACTCCATAATCCGCCTTCACCCTTGATTTCCATTTCACGACCGATCTTTTTCGTTAACTTCCAATACTTCCCCTCGTACCCTCCCATTCCATAAATCCGCCGCATCCGAACTTTAATAAATCACCGCCTCTCAATGGCGGCACAAACCGCAACATTCTCTCGCGCCACGACGCAGCAAAAAACAAACTTCGGCCTACGTATCACCCACACATTATCAAATCCGTATCATCTTCGTGTTCGCCCGCGCCCTCGCTCATCTCGTCGCCCAAGCACGTTGCCCATCGCCGTCTAGTACAAAGTACGTATATATTATACGCGTACCATGTATCGTATAAAGGGTATTTACACGCAGCTTCAATTTAAAAAGGATTTTGTGACCGTATCGTAGCGCGTAGCGCGGATAAGTAAAAAATGATGAGTTTAACCAATACAAATGCACCTCTGCGTATATGTAAGACGTACACATACACACCACCGAGATTGGCGAGCGTGTTTCCGCGTGTAATGTTTTCACAATTGGGGTGTTTGTTGCTGAGTCGCCGGCAGGATTCGGTGAAAGGACGAGGCAACCGGAGCAAAATGCTGTAAAACGTTTTGCTTTTATTTTTCCTTCTCTTTCATTTATTCATTTACTATTATGAAACACATACACACATTTATATACGATATATCGATGCCGCAGGCTCATCAAACGCCATCGTGTTCCTGAATTCGTTGTTGAATCGTTTCCAGTAAATATGACCAGAAAAATGGTATTGACGCGTTTGAACGCAAGAGTACGTGAAAACAGCAAAGCGCAAAGGTTTCATTACCTTTAAAATAAAGAAGTGTCGTTCAATTTCGAGCCAATTTTGGCCTCAGTTGAGTCATCTAAATCCGTGGTATCACTTCACGCATCTATCGAGACCTTCTGCGGCATCAATTTTGACGAGACTTCAACAAAACCGTTAATCAAATTACTTCTCATATTTTCTAAAGGATGAAGCCTTCGGATTTCCAGATGGCGCACGCATCTGCAATCAATTCCATTAAAATTTTCTAATCCTCTGCTTCTCGTCAATTTATCACCAGCTCACAGCACATCTCTTCAGCCAACTACCACTTCCCTTGAAACCTTGACCTGGAGCATCGCTGCGCCCAATTCGCTCAAATTCTACCACGTCAACACGAACCAATAGTAAACCATTTTATCGCCGCGACACGCTACGTTTCGGCAAAGACGGTCAAAACGTGACATCGAATTCTCAACATAGTCAGCGCCTCATCCCAACCTCACCTTTCATCCGACTTCATTTTCACTCGTTTTTATTTCCAAAACGCGCTCTTGTCATCGTGCATTGGATACGATAAAACGATATAAAACCTTGCCCCCTCCTCCTTCCCTCACGCACAACGTACACCGGAACACAACCGAACGTACGACGACGACCACGCTAAATCGAAACAGAAAAAAAAATGAACAAAACTCGACGTAAAAGACGACGACGACGTCGACAACTCGGCAAAAAAAAATACAATCTTTCGTAATTGAAAAAGTGACCCAGTTCGAACATCTATATAACCATGTCCCAGGAAGCAATAAAACCGTTCAAAGTGTAGTAAAAACCATTTAAAAAGGGAAAAGCAAAATCATCCGAGACGAATAAATAACCCCCAATCTGAAGAGACCCGCGCTAAATATCGCCTCGGTAAAAACGAAAAAAAGAGGAAAAATTGCCCAACCCCGCAACCTCCCGATGTCCCACCGCAACATCCGCAAATTCCGTACGTGTTAATTTACCTTTTCTTTCGCCTTCTTCTACTTCCACATTTCCTTGGTCTATTTTTTCTTATCTTTGCACACGATGCGCCGATGAAATGCTGTCTCTCTCGTGACGTCGTCGTCGTCGCAAAACGACGTTGCGTAGATTTCCCTCCGTTTTCCTTATTCATTTTTTTTTACACGTATTTACACACCTCGACTACATCTTTGTACTTCCATCGAACCCGCGCTGCTCGTGATGATTTTACCCCAGATTACACTCGGTAACAGACCTTTTTTGGCGTTTTTCTCTTCCTCGTTACTCGAATATTTTTTCTCGTCGTTAAATTAGCAGCACGTTGCGCAAGGTTAATTTTTTATTGGAGAAGGGAGAGAAGGGAGAGAAGGGATTATGCGAAAGAGGAGTTCGAGAGATTGTTGTAAACTAATATATGTGATTTTCATCACAATGCAGGCCAGGGCCGTACGCAAGGGGGGTTCAACCCCCCTCCTCATTGGCCAAAAAAAAAAGAAAAAGAAAACAATACATTGGCAGAGGCGAATAAAACAAATCCATGACTGATAGGTACTCCCAGTAGATCGAGACATAGATTTGGAAATTGAAGAAATTACGGATCAATTTTTTTCGTCCCCAAGACGAATCGATTTATTGAGAAAATAATTACTTAGCTGTGTATGATATATTATAAAATAAAAATGTACATTTTGGAGATTTTTATTCATTATATCTCTGAGACAATTGTACAAATTTAGGTTCTTTGTACACCCCCCACCTTTCCCACAGAAAAGAAAATTTTTCCAACTTGTGAACCCCCCCTTACGCAAATCCTGCGTACGGCCCTGATGCAGGCTGATTATCGTCGTTTATGAACGAATCACATTTACCCTCTTCATCGTGAGTTTGAGGAACAAGTGGTACCAATGCATGAACATTAATGGAAAATGAATACTTTTATTTTCACAAATAAAATTATTCAATTTTCGTTTCCAATTCCTCCCTTAAAAATAAGACAATCTTTTTGGACATCTTTTCTCCATTTCTGGACATCACTTCTCCAACTCGAAGAAAAAAATTCATGAAAAACCCACAAATCTTGTATCTTTATACTTCCACATACGAGAAATAGCTCAACTCCACCTCTCCTTCTGCACATCCATCGAGATATTTTTTCCGCAACAGTTTCCTCGTGAATCCGAGACGATTTATGGCCCCCTCTTCATCCCCTTCATCCAACATTACCACGCGCATATCACCACTAAGCGTAAAAAAAAACCCCAAACCAATAAAAATTCGCAGATTTCACCTCCCTTACGTCGTCGCTCGCACACATCCACAACTCGTTTACCATCTCCTCGACACTAATAAATTTCAAGGTTGAATTTCACGCACGCAAAAACTCCGATTCGGCGAAAAAAACTCCATGCCAATTTTTTTCCCCGTATCGACCATTTGGCGAATTTAAAAATTGTTACAGTGTTTGACAGTGATAGCGAGTAATTTATCGTTTCGAGTACTCCCTCCTTCGGCCCTTCGCACAACGAGCGATTTTCTCCATTTCGAGAACCGTTCGTTTCTTATATAAACCTTTCATTGCGGGTTTTTCATTGCGGGGTTTTTCGAATTAATATGAACGAGAAAGATATATAGATGTTTTACGCCAACGACGGAGCAATTATTCTAATTGAAAAATGTACGTGTGTACATGCTGAATCGTTACGAGAACAACGAGAAGATGGGGGGCAAAAATGAGAAAAAAATTGCAAATTTATGTATCACGGGTCACCAAAGAACTTACTAACGTACTCTTTTTCTCCCCCCTTTTTTTTTTTGTTACCATTACTTCTCTTTATCTTACGTTTTGCTGGATACGTATTACGTATACGAAAATATTGAAATTTATCGTGCGTCGTCAGTCGGATTTTTTTCACGAGTTTCGCAGTTTCAAAATCCAATCCGTTTTTTTTCGTTTCTCCAAATTATAGCTTCGCAGAGAAGTTTCGAGTTCAAAGATAAGTACAACGTGGTTGAATTGATATCGAAAAGTATTTCAAGTAATCACTCGTAATTACTCGTCAATAAGAATTTTTTTTTGATTTTTCACGCTTAATCTAACAAAAAAAAACTATAAAAAATGGGTCTTCGCTGGAAAAATTTCAAAAAAAATTTTGAAAAAGAATTTGAATTCTTTGAATTTCCAGTCTTTTTTCCAGAAATTCAAAAATTATCCGAATTGAAGATCAACACGTAGTGCAGTTTTCTTCTCATTGTCAGAACAATAATTGCAATGCATAATAAACACCATGAGTCCATGACTAATTTTTTTATAATTTGAATTGAAAATCATACAACATAATATGTATTTGTATACTTTGATCCACGTTAGAGGAAGTGATTAATCTTCGGTAAATTTCCAAAGAACAAGGCATATGTGTAAGATCCACAATTCCACATTGTCACCTTTCGAAACAGAAAAGCGAATACAATACAATGCAATAATACTCAACAAGAAGCCTCAACTCGTCGCAATTCATCTCTTTCATCTTGCGAAACACTTCTGGAAAAATGATTTTCCAAGACCTTGATCTTCATGAAGTCGACCGAACCGAAGACTCCGAGCTCAAGGTCGTATATATGGTTTGCGCATCTGAGGAAATCGAGATCGCTGTTGATTCGGTTGTCTTTTTGGATTTCTTGAATTTTTCATTCTTCTGCATCGTTTTGTCGGCAAATCGAACAGCCACGTCCGTCTTACCAAACACCATGCACATTTTTCTGATGGTTTTGACGCCGGCCTTTTTAATTGCATCGTCGAAAACACCACTATCGATTTGCTGCACGCATCGCACAGCCACAGCGTCCAAGTCATCTTCATCGGCCGCTAATTCATATTCGATGACCATAGCAAGATCAAGAGGATCTTTAGATATCGGTATGACAGCCACTGCCAAGGCTCCGGTACCATTCACCTCTGAAAACTTCACCATATGGGGATCGTGAGACCATTCCATGGAACCGAACAACGCTATCATCATGGAGTTGTACTGTAAAATATTCGTTCCCTTTTTCACGATTATGTCACGCCAACTCTTTTTGAAGTTTGTCGAATAGCCCGAAAAAAGATGCGCGGTCAACTCAGGCCACGGCGGAATAGGCATCTGCAAAAAGGTACTATTCACTTCAAACGTCGCTCTCACGAATTTCTCTATTTGCAGATAAATCCTCAGTTTTGCTTCATCGTTCGGTATATTAAGTAGCACATTTCCTTCTACGTCGGCAGCACCATTAAACAATCCGCAAAAGTATAACGCCTTTAACGCGTTCGAAGGCGAGCAAAGCTTGCGACAGGTAATTGACTCCATCGACTGAATCACTCCTCCGCCCAAATATAACTTTTGAAGATATCGCTGCACAGTGCCATCGAGCTGATACCCAGGACACGTCCTTTCCCAAGACATATCTTCCTCGTACTTGCCAGAGCGAGAACTAGAACGTATCCTGAAGCGCTCCATGTTATGATCGAGTTTCCCAAGACCAAGATCAACATAGACACAACTAGGATTAAAAACCATTCCTTGATAACCTACTCCACCGCAGCGAATTTTCAACTTAGCTAGTATCCTCCTCTTACCTGGCACCTTGTCCAACAACTCGTTCATTTCGCGTAGTCCGAATCCGTAAAACTGGCTGAATCTTTCATCATATGCGCTTCCTTGCATCAGCGTCTGATCGCCCAGACGTGAAAATACCTTATTACGCACATCCTCTAGCATCAAGACTCCGGTTAGTATTGCCTTCTGCAGATACGCGTTGTCGACAAACGTTCGAGCATACAAATCACCAAATAATTCCATTATCTCTTCTACTTCGTCCCATTTAACGGTTGAATTCACCATGAACGGTTGCTCGAAGTCGTCTACCAATATAAATACCTTTTCTAGGCAATGTTTATACAGCAGTTCACTAAGGAACCTCAAACCGTCTACCACCTCTTCTCTGTTAAGCTCGAAAAATGCCGAAAGTCCGCAAAATTTGCCGAATTTCAACATCAACGATTCGTTTCCGAGTACATAACGCGCCAAGTAACTTTTTCGTTCCGAAAACTCCCTCGCCAACTCGTCGCGTATCATATGTAACACACTAGGAACATATCCAGCCGCATCTACCAACTTCTTTCTACGCAACGAAATCTTTACTATCGGGTATTTGCCTAGGTGTCCCATCGCATCATCATATTTGGAAATTTTCAACGACGTGAACAATTTTGTCTCTTCTTTCTCACCAATAAACGTCATTTCACCATCGGCGATCAACGTCTTGCACTTTGCATGCGATACGTTCGATCGATTGCCGTTTACGTCTAATTCCAAAGCGAAAAACCTACGTAGCATATCCATGTTTATACTTTTACCCCACCGCGACGGCGCTGTGATCACTACCACCTTGTGCTCATCATCCAGAACTTCCTTTATTAGAAGACTTTTGTCTACAAACGTCTTGTTTTGTTGAACAAACGACGACAGCAATTCTTCAAAAGTAACTGGAAACTCCTCCCGAAAGGACCCTACTTGCGTTAAAATCACCGCCATGGTCAACGCTACAGCCGCACTTACTCTTAATCGCTTCATCGTACAGAAAACTTGCCGACTTTGCTAATACATTACATCACTAGGAACACTCACGATGCGGTCAAGTCAGCAACTAAAATAAAAACGAGTCCATCTCAGTGTGTTCCCATGAGCATATTTCTTCATCAAAGAAGCAATTCTGAAGAGTACGCTTTGAGGCCAAATCTATCGGCGAAATTGATCACACGTAAAAAATTACAAATTACTTTATCGGCGATTGTTTATTTTCATCTCGGAGTGTAATTCTGTTAAAAAAAATATTTGACGAAAAATTTTAAATAATTTCATGCTCACCAGGGTAACTTGATTCTCGTGTTTTTGTTCTCATTCCAAAAATAATTCCAAATAAAAAACAACACATTTTCCAATCACTGGCGAAAAGGTAATAATCAACTTACTTAACTGTAAGAAAAGGCTGATGATACTCGTATTTTAGGAAAATACTTTCTCATATTGAAATACTGTAGATTACACGTGTACACTTATTCAACAAGGAGCCACTGCTACTACACGTCGAAAGTTTCATTCGATAATATATCAGTCATAGCTTTATGAATCACTCGATGATGATAGATAGCAAGTCCAGATATAAGTCAATATTAGTCCGATTAAAAACTCATATCGAATTGATTAAACATCGCTTCAAAAATAGAACGAGTTCTCAAAAAAAAAAACAACCGATAAATATTTTTAATTAAGCTTCATCAACTCCGACGTCACACGACAAAATGTGTAATAAGTATGAAAAAAAAATTCAACTTTAGTAGCAGAAAGTTTGTTTCGGGTGGTTTTTCAATACCCGAATCACCTTCAAGTGACGCACGGCTCCATACCGAGTAGCACAAGTAACGAAATCTCATGTTATTGGCTATCAAAAAATCAAAAATCACTCATAAATGGCGAATGTATCTTATCATACCCCAATTGAAGAACGCCACTAATTAATATTAAAGAAATATTTATTGGGAATCTAAACAAATGAGACATTGAAATCACCAGAAATGTACGTTTGTATAGAACAATATCAAAACTCATGAGGTTCTCTTCCTCTATAAAACAGGCAGTTCATGACCAACTCGAAATACGTCATCATATGATCACGAAAAGGTATAAGAGAGGGACGCAACACACCAGGTTTATAACTGAGACCGACTTTTCCCTCGAAGAACACTACACAAATTTTTTTTAAGCGATAATCATCCATCGTACAATTCATTGCATCCGCGCAAGATTTAGCTACACGATCCAAGTTATCGGCGGGCGCGTGCAACAACTTATACCATATGTATCTCTGAAGGTTCCCACCAAGGTAGAGGTACTTTATTCCTGTATTGTTATCCTTGCGAAAACTTGCCACTTCCGAATTATAGTCCCACCGTGAAGATTCAAACATCACAATCATAAGATCATCGTACTTTACTTCGTTTGTTGGCCAATTAGTAATTTTATTTTTCCAAAACAATTTTAAATGCGCTCGAGCCGCTGCGTTATCGAAAATACAAAATCGATCCAGGGTAGAAATTGCGTTCATATAGTATAACATCTGACCTTTTCATTAATTACACAGTTTATCGTAATTCGTATTAGCATTCTAGATAACAAGAAATTAAAGATCAAACAAATTCTCATATCTCAAAAAACGACGGAAATGAAGACACTGAACTTATTTTGTACATCGTTACACCAACGAAAGCGGGTAAATCTATCTCACTTTGTCCATGGCCAGTCACCTTGAAAAAATTCCGTGCATCTCAACTTTTTAATCCTAACAGTGTCTTACTCTAGTCACCCTTCACGTTTTGTAAGAGCGCTTATCTAAAGGGGATGAGGAGATTTAGGATATTTACGATATGATAATTTTCAAAATAAACTTGCCCGATAACTTTTCTTTTTTTAACTATGAATGTCATTTAGTATGCATAGAAGATTGCATCGAATTTCTAAAATTTTTGATGACAACAAACCAAGGTCTAAATAAAAAATTCATGAAAATCAAAATTTATCTGGATAATTCAAAGCTTTCTGACGGTTATTTTAATGCCATTGTCGTTCTCCACCAAACTTGTGTTGAACGCAATTGCTTTATACTCGTTATCATCAGTCAATTTCATCGAAAATCTAGAATTAATCGACAAAGGAGGATGATTTGGCTCAACATTTTTCGAGAATTATCATCTTTTTTCAAAAACTCGGATCACATCAGCCGCCTTCGAAGATTTTTCTCTCATTAAATTTAGTAAGGTATCACGATGTACCAATAATCTTTTTACATCCAAGTCGTCTTCATAAAACTCAACGATTCCTTAGCAGTTTTTTATGTCTGTTTTCTTGTCCGCATTTTTCGTTAAGAAATTTCAAAGCAACTAGTCATCGCTTCGTCACGCGTTTCTAGTCTAGGATAACGGTATTTAATTACATGTGTTGCTGAGCACCATCTATGAACGAAATTTCATGTGTCGCTAAAAACGGTTGATGTGTTGCTCAAGCACTTGGGCAACAGCGTTCTTACTGCCACTGTCAATGACGACCAACACGAAGTGAAATACAAGGAGAAGATAAAATCACCAAAAACAAACCTAAACAATCCATCGCGACCACTAACAATCTTAAAAAATTATTTGTGAGATCGAAATGAAGTATCATATTAATTGGCTTGACCACAAGTACATACATAATTCTCTTTTCACAAACGTTCCCGCGCGATTGAAATTTCTGCGAATATTTCACCTCCAAGTGACGCGCGACTTCTCGCCGTGTTACACAAATAATACGAGTGAAATCTTATGCCATTTGCCATGAAAAAAAAACAAAAAATCACTCAAAAATGATGAGCGTATTTTATCGTACATAAATTAAAGAAAGCGACTACTTAACACTAACGAAATATTTATTAAGTAACTAAACACATGCTCTATCGAAATCACCACAAACGTACGAACCAATAAAATGAAATCAAAATTAATAAGATTCTCTACCACGATAAAATAAGGATTCCGTGACAAACTTCCAATACATTCTTAACTTACCAGGAAAAGTCGTAGTAGTAGGGCGGCGGGGCCTACCCCAAGCATAGAAATTGAGACTAACCTCACCATTACAGAACAATACGCATATATGTTGAGTCGTGTAAGGACATACGGATACGGATCTCAAACTAATTGCACACTGTTCAGCCAAACTATCCAAGTTATTCGCGAGTGGGTTCGAAAACTGAAACTGTACTACAGTTTCCTTGGAATCCGGTTCACGAAGAGTTTTTCGAATTACCCCCAATGACAGCGTACTTTGCTCCAGTAGTCTCAGGAAAACTCGCCACTTCCAAATTATAGTCCCACCGCGACGAGTCAAACATCGCAATCATAAGGTCATCGTAATGCACTTGGTTTGTTGGCCATTTGCTCATTTTTTTTTCCACATCAATTTAAAATTCTCGAAAAAACATCGCGTCACTGAAAACAGAAAATCCAACCACGGCAGAACGGGAAATTCGCGTCCGGACGTCAATGACATTCCAAATTCGCTCCGAACAAATCTTTCTATCAGAAGATATAGCTTCAATTTCACCTCGGAGTTCGCCAAGAACAACGGAACGACGTCAGTTCCAGCATCCGACGGCATCGGCGATTGCAGCAATCCGTACTGAAGTAGAACACTCGGCACCTTCGATGGCTTACAAACGTCACGACTGGAAATCAGCTCAATCTGACGAGACACGTTTTCGTTGAGATACAACTTTTGAAAATCTCGCCTCAAGTCGAAATCGTTCATGATATACTTCAAACACACCTTACTCCATAAAGTTTCTTCTTCCAAGTCTTCGGAATGCACGCGAGAATACACGTCGTAACGGTTCATAGGGTGTCTGTACCTTGACAAACCGATGTTGGTGAAAACACATCTAGTGTTATGTACGGATCCGTCACCACCATAACCTCCGCAACGCGTTTTCAGCTCGCTCATAACACTATCGTTGAACCCTAAATTCTCCAAATCGTTTTGCGTAATTCCGTAAAACTCTTCGAACCTCTGGTCACGCCAATCACTGGCCAAAAATGACGCGTCGCCCAAACGCGAAAATACCTTTTCGATTACGTCTTCCAATCTCAGGACGCCAGTCAGTATCGCTTTTTCTACATGAGGATTATCTTTAAACGTACGCACGTACCAGTCCCTCAACAATTTGAATTTCGACTTGAATTTTTCCTCCTTGGCGTTCGAGTAAATCACAAACGGGACGTCGTAATCGTCCACCAATATATAAACCTTTCTCCCATAATGGCGATGAAGAAGCTCGGTGAGGAAGCATACGCCATCCACTACTTCGTCGCGACTAAGCTCAACGAACGTGCCGTTCGGGTAACGTTCGTAGTATTTTGATAATTTCCGCGCCTCTGATTCGTTCGAAAGCACATACCTCATCAGATAGTTCCCCCGTCGTGAGAACTCGTCCGTCAACAAGTCACGCATCACGGTCAAAAAATCACCTTCACGTTTACTCCGCTCGCCACTTATCCTCCTATTTCGAAAGGAAATTTGCACCACCGGGTACTTTCCTTGGTGACGCATCACAGCATCGTCTTGGGCGATATTCAAGGGAGATAAAATTTTACTTCTCAACGCAGACGGATTTTTAATGTTCTTTTTTTTTGTATTGCCACCTCCGTCTACTAGATCGCTTTTCCCCTCAAGAAACGTTGCTTCCCCACCGGCGAACCAATTATAACGTCTCATGTACCTGGCTCTCGATGGGTTCCCCTCGCCTTCCATCTCCATGGCGAAAAAACAGTACAGCATATGCAAGTTCATACTTTTACCAAACTCTGCAGGTGCCGTAATCAGGATAACTTTATGGTCATCTTTCAAGATCTCGTCAATCAAAAGACTTTTATCGACGAAGACACGTTTCATATAAGGCTCTTTGGATAGAGACAGCAGTTCTCCGAAATCCAACGGAAACCTGAACCAGGTTTCAAACCAATCCGGTGACGGTTGCATGAACCGAACTGAAAACATCGCTGGTGCCACCGCGTTGATTTGCGAATTTCGCGCAAACATGACTGATACCATCACGATTACCCCAGTTTTTACTGAGGAGCTCATCATATCTCTCGGGGAGTACCAATCAAATCGGAAAATAAACACTACGATGGACTCACTTAAACTGCGGTGATGTTGCAATACCGTGGTTTTGTTGAACCAACCTCCTTCTCAACAAACGCAACTAACAATATTTTCGTACATCATCTTTCAGTCGGTGCTTTGAATCGCACTAATTTCCCTTGAGTGGAAATCACATTAAATTGCGTTCATATAGTATAACATCTGACCTTTTCATTAATTACATAGTTTATCGCAGTTCGTATTAGCATTTCAGATAACAAGAAATAAAAAAATCAAACAAATCTTCGATGATCCAAAAACGATACAAGAACGGGAGTGAGATTACGCTCTGCAATCCTCGAATTACCCACTCGACACCTCCAAGCAATACATCCATCCATCCTTCGTAAAAGAACTTTCGCCGGAGACGATACACGCTATATGCTCGTTCCGGTATATATCAACAAGTGTGCACGTCTCCAAAGACATCGAGAACGCTTATAACGCTACGTCTACGTAAACGAAGAAACACCGCCAATTTACCATCGACATAACGCCACGCAGAGACAAAGCCAAGCTCCGTACAACGCGAAACATACAAAATACAAAACCTTCAAGCTCGTATTGCGAAACCAATTGTCCGCTGGAAAGAATCTCCATACAGAGCGGCCGTTTTAAATGTAAGAGTAATTTTATGTATGTACTTTTTATGAAGTGTTTGCCCAACTTCTCCTTTCGTACGTATCTTCTTCCTCTTTCTTCATCCTTCATCGCTGTTCGTTTTTTCTCCCAAACAAAGACGCTTTTTAATCCCGCCTAAATCTACGTCGTCGTCGTGACATTATACGTACACCGCCGGTTCCAATACCTACTCAGCCTCTCTCCCCATTTCTCCTCCATCTTCCTATCGTGATACGCTTTTCTCGCCGAATCGAAGACTTACCCGATTCGTCGCGTAAACACAGAGCGAAAGACCATCAACGAGCACCACTTGTCAAAGCTTTTCGCGCGTACACAAACACACCACCGTAACGCCGCCTCCTTCCTCTTACGCTCCTAATTAAATTACAACCGAGCGCGAAATTATTAACTAGTTCGGCAATCGAATTATATGCATCACGGTTATCAAACACACGCGCACATACATACCTTCCGACGTCGTCGTCGCAGCTTCTCGCACACACAAAACAGCGTTTCAACTTCACGGCAAACTTCTGCTCTCCGCGTAACGCGCGTACCGTGGCTAAAATTCGATCGTAAATTACGCTTTACTTTTCGAATTACCAACGATAAGGAATAATTAACATTAATTTGTAACCGGAGTCGTATCCAGAGACGCGCTCACACATACATACACCGTCTTCTGCCTTGCACACTCCTACTGCTGTACCAACGCCGCGTACGCAGATTAATACCGAGAGTTTGAATGAGCAACGTTACCCGTGCGCCCGTCGTCGCCCGGCGTAAAGCAATTAGGGTTAAAAGGCGATATCTGTCGTTTAACTCTCGACGTCCCTTTTCTTCGTTCGCCTTTCGTATTTCCACTCCGCGACTCCGACGCCGTCGCCATCATAATCATCCTCGCCAACAAAACACGCGAATAGTTACCAATTCGCTATGTACTAGTACGTACTTTCTCGTAGAAACCCACCTGCGGCCTCCTTCTTTCTAGTCCCCTTTCAATTCATCAATTTTTTGGCCATTAAGGTAAATTTCAGAAAAATATAGAATGATTTCGTTAATATGCATTCCGTCAGACATTTTACAAGTAATTAGGAATAATTCTCCAATTCGAAACAATCACCGGTGTTGCCACTTTGCCAGGAAGAAAATTGAACAAAATCACCATTATTCCATTTGAAAACCTTGAAAAAATCACATCACCACTTACGGTGTTTATGGCAAATTACCTGTAATAACCTGTATTTACCGCTACATTACATGTAAATCACTCGAAATTACCAGTAACTTGCTCGTAATTACCTGTAAAATAACTAGTAATTACCGGTAAATTATTAGTAATTCCCTGTAAATTACTGGTAATTACTGTAAATTACCAGTAATTACTGGTAAGTTATCTGGAAATTGTCTGTAATTACCCATTTCTGCTATTTTTTGGTAGTTCAGAAACGTTTTCAATCTCGAAAGCTAAAAAATTTTTGGATAATTTAATAAATTTATTTACATTTTCCAAAATATTTTTTTTTAAATCTGGTACATCTTATTTTCAATTTATTATTGCATTTTCCGAAGAATTCCAACTAGAAATATGTTCATAATAATCATTTTATTAGTGTTGAAATAAGTTTACCTTTCTTTTTCAATAAGAGAATTCAAAATTCAGCTTAAGAATCGCCAAAAAAAATTACTCTTTTTGTAAAACCACCACAAAATCACCACCAAAAAGTAAAAAAGTTCAAAAATCACCATTTTTAGCTATATAATCACTCTCATCTAGTTGATCGTGATCATGTCATTGCCACGCTGCTGGTCGAGTCGACACATACGACATCGATACCTCGTTCGGCGATACTTCAGATACCGCACAAGTGCGCTACTAATCGCAATCGCACCGGAATGGGAAACCTGTTGCGAGGGTTCGTTTGCACGGTTTCACCCACTAATAATTCTCCGACGTTGTAAACTGAAACGGATATTACACTGGTATACGTGCTTCCATCACCTATTCTCGCGTTGCCAAAGTTAACGACCTCGAGGACACCTACGATATATACCGGAAGCAGTACTTAAGCCACATCATCACTTCGGGCTTTAAAAAGTATCATTTGATTTCAATTATTACATCAGGCGTATTCGAGTCATATTGATTCGATATTGAATCTTTTTTCAAAATTCACCGTCCCTGAACAAACGAGTACATGCGTTTTCACATCCCGTCCTGCTCAAAGTTTTTATAAAAAGGTAAAGGGAAGGGGGGATTAATTCACGAAACTCCAAGCATACTCGACACACATCGATTACACACGAGTTCCGAACTCGGCGAATCCGAACTCGAAGCTATTTTGTCAATCAAACTTCCCTTTGCTCCTCGCCCACTCAAAATCCACTTCTCACATTTCCACTTCTACGCGTCATCACGCTCGAAAAAAACCACTGTATGTCTAATTAAGGCTAATTTACATGCTAGCGATTCCAACAAGTTCGATTTCTAAATACGTGAAAAATCCTCCATCACTTATCACCTCAGCACAACGGAAAAACGACGCCGCGAATACAACCCGCAGTAATTATTCAAAACCCAAATAGGCATTCGGACAGAAAAAAAACACCCGCAAAAAAGCTATCTAAATTTTTCATCGTATTCTGCGTTCTTTTCACCCTTTTTCTTTCAATTCACGTTAAACTTTTTCGCCCTCGAATCCAACCCAACCCCCTTGTTCTTCCAACAATGCGTCGTGTAACGCGCCAAATCTTATAAATTTTTCACAACCGGCCTGACATAAATTTGCAAATTACGTATATACAGCCCGGCCAAAAAAATCGTGTAGATTGCGGTTCGTCGTTTATAACCGTCACCTTCTCCTCTGTTCAACAGCGCACCGTAGGTACCTTGTAATCGCAACTAAGACGAGAATAGCGAAAAAGGCCGCAGAAATCTACCTAATTCGTACATTTTGGACAACACTGATTTATAGCGCGGTTGAAATTGTTATTTCACAATGCAGATAGGTTTTTCGTTTATTCGTGAAAAAAATAAAGGGGTAAACCGTGTCATTCCGCCCCCTTTTTTTCCCCCGTTCACACGCCATATAACCGTAATGAAAATCCATTCCTATTGTCGAGACCGCCCAACCATCCGACGGAAATGTATATCTTGTCCGATTCAAAACAGAACATTTGGTCCTTTTTCTGCTACGGTCTCCCCTTCCTCTTCGTTTACCACTTCGAACTCGCATCGTTTCAAATAATCGACTCCATTCGTCTGCGTTTCGCGGATCAATCTTGCGATATCTTGAAAAAAACGACTCGACCGCAAATCCTCGTTGTCGATGATCGGCCACGTGTCGGCCGCGTGATTTCCACCATCTCGCCTTCGTTCGCGTACTTCTGCTGGTCGTCAATTACACGCGGTTTCGATAAGCCGTCCAGCACGGATGCTCGTTGATGGGCGTGCATCTCGTTCGTAGGGCTTTTTTTGTTACTGTGGCCATCGCCTTTCTGCTGGATCCATAAATCGTACCAACGACCGTATCTCGTTTCCAGACAATTGTCGAATTAAAACAGATACCGCTGTTATGGCGAAACCTGCGACTTCTGTACGACGTTTCGCACACGATGACCATTATTCATCGTCATAATTCGACGACTCTTTCGAACGTGTCTGTTTTCAGCACCTCGCATTTGCAACCTCGCTGCCAACGACGAACAAATCGCGATATTTCGCGTTATACCGCTCCAAAGAATCTTATCGAATTTCCACGCGAAAATGAGAAAAAAAAGGTAATCTCGACGAGTCGATTCCACCTAACGTGTATTTCCAGCTCGACGACGACCTCCTAGAACCCATAACGAGCACCGTTGACAGACACGAACGTATAATAAGACGTCGCCTCGTTCGTGTTATCGCGTCATTCGATTATATTTTTTCTTCGCCGAACTTCCCCCTCCCCCCCGGTCCTTACCTCACCATTGTATTCGTATCGTCGCCGATACACCGTTTTTTGGGAAATATTTTACAACGTCGTCGTCGTATATTTTACACGATTTCCCTCCACGTCGCCGTCGCCACGTACCCGTCTCTAATTTAAAAATCGATCTCTACTTCGTAACACCGACGACGTCTTTTTGACAGCTGCCTTTCACGCGAAAATCGAGAGAATTTTGTAATTGCATTCCACAGGTCTCGGGTCGGTCGCGTATAACGCTGTTGTTTTCCCAACAGGTTCCCAAAGTCGTCTCGCTTATCGCCTACTTCACGCTCTGTGCCTTTTTTCCCAACCTTGGCTCATTTGCGCGCCGCAATTGTCGAATTTCACATTCGAGACGATGACGACGACGTCTTGCATCGCCGTCCAGCGCCACCGCCGCCGCCCCTCTCATTACCGAACTTCTGTAATTACACGACCGACGAAACTTTCAAAAGCGTCTGGTCTTTTCATTCGGCCGTTTTAACGTCGGCGTCATCTTCCTCAGCATCGGCGTTTCTATAGGGAAACGACGTTACAAAAAACATTCGCATCAACTTTGATTCGTACCTTTTAATGTCGTCGTCGATAAAAACGTCGCTTTTGCACACGGACCAACTTCAAAATGCGGTGTTTTATTCGCGACGTATATCGTCTTGGGACGCCATTTGTATTCGTTTATACTCGTCGCCGCCGGACGATTAAACCAGACAGGTGCGAGTTCAGAAGTGTACGTCTGTTAAAAGGTTACGACCTCGAGAGCCAGCAAAACGACGTATTTCATAACGCACAATACCAGCAGTCCGATGTAATAATAGAAATTCACCTTCATTACGTTCACACGAATTACCTTCGAAAAATATCGAATTTCTGTTTTATCACGTATATCGCACATAGGCAAGATAAATGCCAACGAAAGCTGTCTCAGATTAAAAAACTTTCAAAAAGTTGAAAGTACGACAAAAACATTTCTATGGAATTTTTTTTACAATATGATGAAAGTAATAGAAACTTGTTTGTCTAAAATAAATTTCACAAAGCTCAAAACTACAAATTCATCGTTAAAAGGCGGGCTTTTTGTAGGAAAATATTTTAAAATGAAAATACTCCAATTCCATCATTGCGCTAATTTTCACAAACAATAAAATGAAAGATTTACACACACATTCATAACCCATAACTCATAAAAGCTCTTTAAAGTTACTCAATCGAGCTTTCGAAGCTTCAATTTAGGGCTTTTACAGCTGGGTCATTCCACCAGTCAAAATTTAGACGATAGGTCGGTGATTTTATATATATTTTTCAATGTATATAGAGGACATCAAATGATGCCAAATAACGCAACACGGAGGTCAACGCAATTTTTTTCGTTCATAGTTACCCAATTTGAAATTCTCCAAAATGGCGGTAATTTGAAAATTTTGAGCTCGAACAACTGTGATTATATCACACCAAATGTTATACATTTTTTTCGATTTTATTCCATTCTTAAAGGAGAGCTAAACTATGGTGATAAAATCAGTGTTACCACTTTTATTAACTCAAAAAAAGTGAATTGAAACCTTAAACATGCAAAAAAAAAATATGACGTCCATGAATTGCCATTCTGAAAAAATTCTCAATTGTAGTTCATTTTAAGGAGAACAATACATCAAAAAATTGTGATGATGCTTTTCAATATTTTTAAGAAAACAATCATAAAATCCGCTAATTTCAGTAAGTACGTAAATTTTCCAAAGTGAAATTGAAAAAAACATTTTTTTCATGGGTCGATCTCCATATTATGTCACATGTAAAAAATACTTGATCAAAAAAAATGTATTCTCTCCAATAATTGTGAACAAATTTGCATATTTATCAGATTTTTACCACAGTTAATGCTGGTATTTTTTTTTTTAAATTTTATTTTCAAATAGATTATTTTAAAAATTTTAACAAAGCGATTAAAAAAAATACGAAATGCCAACATTAGAAAATATATTTTAAAAAAATAACAAATACTGTTACACTAAATGAAGTGAAACTTGGGTACTAGGTAAAAGCATTCAGAAGTGAAAAAATGAAGTTTTCAGATTTTTTGTCCCATCTTACCCCATTTAAAACGACAAAGAAAGTTTGAAAATTTAATTTCTCTGGCATAGAATGGATCAAAAATTTGAAAATTTTCAATTATTCATTTCAAATTGCCTTAATATGGGTAAAAACATCTTTACAGAAAAATTGATCGACCCATCATCCAAATTTTGGCTGATTTTACATAGAATTACCCAGCAGTGAGATATGTCTCAAAAAATTCCTCGTTTCGCCTCAACATCCATATCCAAACACTCATTTAAACCTCTCACTCATACAAATCTCTCTAAAAAGCATACAAAGCTCAACTTGCACCATTTTCCAACCCCCTCCCCCTACATTCGACAAAATTCCACTTCCACGTGCAAACTTCCATTACGTAATCACCTCGTGTAACACCCATCGCAATAAAACCTCACGTTGCTTTCCAACAACTCCATTAAACCGCTATGGAAATCGCCTCGCCAACTCTTCCATTCTGCACCGACCAAATTACCATCTTTTCCGATCAATTTGCACGCAAAATTTCCGCACGTATCGTCCGCTTATCGACAGCTAAACGTCGTCTTATTTAGATACCCACACGCGCGTTTCAATTTATTACACTGTCTTTATACGCGAAACCGACCGATGCGAGAAAAAAAACCATCGCATCTCGAATAAATTTCCTTCGTTTATTTCGCGCTAAAACAAACACATCGTTCCAATTGCTGCCACTTTTCACTTATACAAAACGTCTACTGCCTCGTTATCAAGCGTACTCCATTTGTATTCCGAATCCGAGATGGGTGAAAAATTCACCATACATTTGAATAAAATTGACCTCTACGCGTATTCCGAGTCCGACCACGATACAATATACGTCGCAGACCTTCGTTCTTCTTCAACTTTCGACGATTTGCTCTCTATTTCTACACGCTCCATCAATGATCGATATACGCGCTTAAAAGTAGACACCGCGAGAGCTAATAAAGTCGTTTATTTCGTCGTCGTTGTCGTCATCATCGTCGTCGTCGTCGTCGAAGAAATAAGTAGCGAAAAAAAAAAAAGAAAGAAATCCACCTAACTAGAAACTTTTCTCAAAAGCCTTAGAACGTAATGACCCCGAAATAATTCCATCCGACTTTTAAGCAGTTTTCTTTTTACTTCTCTGCTCTCTTTATTTTCTCCTATCTCTTCATCCTCTTTCTCATTATCTTAAACATAATCAAATCTAATTCCCGATTTCTCCTTCCCTATCTACAGCATCGCGAAAAAATTACGCTACATTTCTACTACTTTCCTTTGTTCATTTATTATTCGATTTTGCACACGAGAGAAAGAAAAAAATCCTCGAAAAGACACCGCACAGCGAGACCTGTTACAACCTTGTACAAATCCATACGCAAAGAAGGGCATCACCAATAATCTCATCAGTCCGGCGACGTCTATTTTCACATAAGTAAAATGTAAACAAGCAAACAAAAACTTAGTACGAGAAAATAAATAAACCGGGGGAAGTTAGCGAATTTAAAATATTTGCTTAGTTTCGATTCTACGCATTTCTTTTCTCATTTCCAACCCAACATCCAAATAAAAAACGATTTCTTTCAATTTTTTTCGCCTATTTTCCTGCTCTTTCGTGCGCTCCAGCGTAATTTCGGCGTTACGAACGAAATACCTTTTCCTTTTCCCCGTTCAAAACGATCGACAAAGATTTCATCCCCCTCGAAAACACGGCAAACAAAATAATGAGATTTAAAATACTTTATACGTAAAGCTCTCCTTTCTCTTATCGGAACGCGTCGAAATAAATTTAATATTTTATTACGTCGAACAGGTAAATGAAAAAAAAATTCCGATCGATTCCACTCCCCGGTTCTTGTTACCTCATTCTTTCCTTCGTATTTTCACAAACTCTGAAAATCATTCGACTGCCGCGTTCCTTCATCTTTTATCAACTCTGTTCGACGATTTTACTCATGGTTTCAGGTCTCGTCAACAGTTGGCTTTTCTTTCGCAGCTACAGGTTGGCATTTACGAGCGCATCAGCCGCTGCGTCCGTAAAACTTGGCTAAATACACAAAAATCTCTCACGTCGTCTCCGATCATCTTTCGATACCTTCATTAGGTACCACTGAGTTTCACCGCGTAGGCACGCACCTCATCGGCGACTTGTAAATCATCTCGCTTATATCTCCCCTGCCCCACAATCCACATCACTCCCTTCATTCACGCCGCCCAAAGGAAACCGTAAATCATCGCGAATCAAAGCCCTCCACGACGACGCTCCGAACGTCCGATATTCTCGCGCGTCCATAACGCGGCCACCGTTACTGCGCTGCCACCGCTATCGCCATCCGGGTTTGTTTTATCGAGAAGAAATAATTGCGAGCTCATTGTTAAAGTTTATCGTTCGGAAAGACGTTGATAATAATGTACGTCGTTAAAACCACGCCACGCCAGTCACTCCTCTGCTTCCCGAACCAGCAAGCGATTCCGCAAAGGCTCGAGTTTTTTTCCACCTCCTTCCCTCTGTTTTTTTTTCCTCCACCTCGCATCAACGTTTCTCCATTTCTGCTGATGATCGCGTATAATAACCACGACATCTTCGTCGTCGCCGCCGCCTTCGCTTCGCCATTTTTTCGTCGCATTTTCGAAACCACTGAATTATCGCGCGCCCGTCCACGTCCAGCCTACTCTACGCGTACGTATAATTTACGACCAGTCAAATTTGCGGCTTCGTTCTCCGCGTCGTTATTATATTCTCGCGTAGCCATCGCCCAACCAATGTACATATCGAGCGCGATTTTATTCCCAGCCTTAGCCTACCCTCCGCCCTTTCACATCCTCCATTCACGCTCTGAAATAACGCCGCGAACCCACCGAACGCAATAGCGGCCGCCTTGTGTACGCGTTAATAAACACGATCGCGTATACTTAATTTCTCCTTATATTATACCGAAAATTTACCAATTTATGTGTTTATTCTAAACGTTGCAATTACATTCGAATAAGAAGTAACCGGTAATTTACATAGATTAACATATTAATGACATTTCGAAGGGTGAACTTGCGTGTACAGGATATCGTACACAATTACACATACAACCTAGCTACCTATTTCGCGCCCCACCCCCTCCCGGCCCATCACCCACGACCTTGCTATCGCCAGAAAGTGCGTTATGTGCGTGTACTTCCATCGTCTTCGGGGGCCAAAATTTCACAAACGTAACCAATGTGTAATAGTACAAAATGTAGAATTAGATACCATCTCGGATATCATTGCACATTAACTCGCGTACGAGTATAATAAACGCCTCCCCCCCTTTAAGAAAACTCCTCGCCCGAGGTTCTCAGATATCGCTCGTCGAAATTACATAACTCGCGTTCGGCTGTTAATAAAATTACTCAATTCATTTTTTCACATGATCGATGGATATTTCGCCCATAATATACGAAAAGTCGAAAAGGCGAGAAAATGGTGGCAACTGCGGCGAATTTGACCTATTTCGCTGTTCGAATGAGCTACTTCGACGAGGGAATGTTCTCGGGTTGATGAAATCACACGATTTCAGTTTTCAAAAATTTACCTACACATCAAAGCTCGAAATATCTTATCTACCAGATCGAACTAAAAAGTCGATAAATCCGAAAAATGACGTAAATGGAATATGAGACTAGATATTGCAAAAAGAACCGCGGAACTGGATTAAGCACCAGAAAATTCCATGGAAACGATACCCCACATCAATATGTTTACCATGAAACTATGTACCATGGTAGAAGGGTGGGAAGAGAGGGAAGAGAGGCTAAAAATGAGGATACATTGTTTGAAAAGATAGAAATATATGAATTTTTTCTAGAGTAAAAAGATCGATACGCTAAAAACAATATAGAAAAAAAAACAAAGTTAGCAGCATGTCTTTTTCATATATCTAACGTTTTTGAAAAACAATTTTTAATATAAAAAAAGAATAAAAAAAAATCGTAACTCTTCGTGGTGCACTTGTACAAACAAGGTATGTACTTGAAAACCACGACGAAAGATTTTTTTAATAAAAAAAAGTAAAAACACCTTTATCCACATGCGTTTTTCATATATCTAACGTGGTTTTAGAATTGTAGATCAAAAACCAGCGAAAAAATCGATGAAAAACAAAAAAAATTACTTATAAAATTTTTTATAGTATTTCACACAATTTTTGGATAATTTGAAAAATATCATTCCAAAAAAATTTCCAGGGAAAAATCTCTTATAAAAAATCTCTAGCTACGTTCACCTTGTGACATATCAAAAAACGTTGAAATTTCGCGTAGAATTCGAATCTACCATTAAAAAATTAATTCGGCGCCACCTCGAAGACATATTTCCGTATTGATATTTCTCACCCAATACACCTCTTCACCAAGGCTCACGACTCATCTTGAAATTATTCCGCACTCCAACTTCCCACAAACTTTTCCCACCATCCCATTGCGGTCCAAGTTACAAACCTCTTCTGCCAACACAAAGCCTGTATACTAAGTACGAAACATTAAACCGTACACTTTCGCCATGCTAATGACAATCTCAAATCTCGCATTCTCGCACCGGCTAACACAGCGAAAATATTTACTTAACAACACACGTACAACATTAAGGTAAACCGCCTGCGGCCTCGTTTCGTATATTCGCGCACCTAAAAGAATACCTCGACGGCACAGCTAACTTCTCGCATCAAAAATTACACGTCTACTTTGGTTAATTGAATTACACGCGTATACTCGTTAACAATATTACACGCGACTAAAAGCATCCCCCTTCAGGTTTTTTTCCACATACCACACATCCGTACAAACGTACCTCAACGTGTCGAGAGATGCAAAACACCTCTTGTTCTTTCTCTTATTATCATACTCGCAAAAGTATCTCGTTAATTCGCTTCGCAACAAAAATAATAAACCGAGAAGTCAACCACTGCATCTTGCTCTTTCCTCGGCCTTCTTCTTTCTCTCGCCGGCAAACAGAAACAACTAGTAACGCTGTCGCATTATTAACTCGTTCGGCGAAAATTTTAAAACAACAAACTCCTCGAATGTACGCGACTGGTGCGTCGCCAGAGACGCCCGAAAGCATTAAAACACACTCGTACTCACCCTCCGGCCTTTCTTCATCGCCGAGTCCAAATACGCCGCGAACAAGATAAACTATAGTATAAGATAAAGCATAAAATTATCATATGATTTGTAGACGCTGTCATTAACAGAGTCTTACTCGCTGTATTTTATAGTCTTCGAAATCCGGTCCAAATTTTCGGGCGAACGAAACTTCTACTCGGCCCCTCTAGCTTTTGCGTCATTTCGTATCTGCCCTTCTTCTAGTCCCTCCGGCGCTTCAGCCTTTTCGTAACGTACTGCTAAAAGTACAAGCTCGTCGAACGCGCGTGTGTGTGTGTACGGATACACATACGTAAGCAAAAAGACAACGCGAACGAGGGATTAGTGTGATTATCACAAATCAATGCGAGTTGTATAACGTCCCTCCGCCTTCGCGCCGCCCCACGTCATCTTCTTTACTGTTGCGACGCGTTCCGTACCCAGAAAGACTAAACGTTGTAATTGCTCTTTGTTTTCGAGGCCGCGTCCGCGACGACGACCGCCTTTGCACCGACACCAACGTCGTTCGCCTTCCGTACGCCATATCGTTGCCAAAAATTGGTAAATTGATTGAAAATTCCACGATACGTGTGCGCTCTGCGGTTATACACGTCCGTTGAATCCATATCCCTTTATTTTTTGCGCTCCCCTGCTCCGTAACACTTCACCGTCTCCGCAGCGTCGAACGTGTTGAATATTTCAACGGTGTCGTCGACCAAAAAAAAAAGGGAAGCGCGGATTTTTTCGATGCTTCTTCGTGAAAATTTAATATTCGCGCCGAAATTCCAGCGTCTGATTTACCATCATCGTCGACGTTTGTCGCCATATTTGCACGCCACATTCTGCACGCGACTCGCCAATATGTTACGAAAGCGAGGGCAAAAAATACACGTTACTTTTTACTTTTTCCTTTTCGTTTCCCACCTTCGCCTTTCGTCGATGTAACTTTTTTCTTCCCTCTGTACCCTCCGACCGCTTCCGATGACGATACGTTCTCGTGTTGAAAGGTGCATGTTGCAAAATGGGAAATCTTCACGCAATTCTGTCTTTATTTCTGTTACTCCTTCTTCGTTACATTTGATCTGTACGAGTTTTCCACATAATACACCACTCTCCAGCATCGATCTCGTTGACAAGTTGACAACTTCGTGAAAAAAATCATCTCGGCCAGAATCATTCACAAAAAATTTGTTCCCATTGGATCTCGGTACCGTGTTATTTTCAGCATTTCGAAGGCGTCCATCAAATTCCAAGTATACATACGACTCAGTACCGTCCCATTTCCGAAAAATTTTACGACCTCAGAGTAACCACAGCCCGTAATACCTCAATAGGAAAAAACCCTCAAGGAATAAGTTCTCCACTGGAAATAGATAAAGGGTAAAAGGAAATAAAAGCGGCCAGCGGATTAGGAACTAATGATATCTTTACGACTTCACCTTGGAATTAATATCATCCGCTTACACTCCGTTCCCTTCTCTTCACGCGAGCTCATCGGCGTTCGCGTTCTCCTTTCTAGGCCTTTATGGTGTGCTTGTAGATGTGGCTAATGGCTGTACACACATATAAGAACGTACAACGAATATCGAAAGGTACGATGTATACCTGTACACAAGATAATACCGATGGCTTTCTGAACGCCAAGAAGTAACCACTATCTCTTCCTTTTAGAATAATATACTCGTACAATGACATCGCTTGAAATAATCAAAAATTAATCAACCTTTTTTTAATATACATACAGGGGTTTGTTCCTCCTATAAGGTCAGGTAGCCAAAGTCCAGGACAGAAGCCCGCTAAGGGGGCTGTATCCGGGGGGTAATAACCAAAAAGGATAAATTATAGAATTGACTGCGTCTTAATGAATTGTAAATATGTGTCTTTATGTAATCGGAGCAATCGTTTTGCTCAACTTCATCGATATCGTTAAAATATGTAGTTAAAAATTGAATAAAATTTGCATAAAATTGCTTAAAATTACGCAAAATCGTCAAAATGCAGTTAAAATAGCATAAAACAAATCAAAATTTGTTTAAAATTGCTTAAAAATACGCAAAAATGTCAAAATGTTGCTAAAATTGCATAAAAACAGTTAAAAATGTTATTAAAAAAGCGTAAAACATATCAAAATTATTTAAAATTGCTTAAAATTACGCAAAACTATCAAAATCTTGTTAAAATTGTTAGGAGTTGTTCAATATTTGCTTGAAATTGCATAAAAATAGTTAAAATGTTCTGAAAAGAGCATAAAACACAACAAAATTTGTTTAAAATTACTTAAAGTTACGCGAAAGTGTCAAAATGTCGTTAAAACTGCTTGGACATGGTCAAAATTCGTTTAAAATTGCATAAAATTACGCGAAAGTGTCAAAATGTTGTTAAAATTATTGAAGGTTATAAAATCTTAACAACATTTTGACGTTTTTGTGTCGTTTTAAGTAATTTTAAACACATTTTGATCGATTTAAGATATTTTAACAGCATTTTTACAGTTTTTATGCAGTTTTAAGCAAATATTGAGCAATTTTAAGCACTTTTAACAACTTTTTGACAATTTTGTTTAATTTTAAGCACTTCTAAACCAATTTTAATCAATTTTGACTACTTTAACCAGATTTTAACGGTTTTTATGCAATTTTACCAGCATTTTGACGGTTTTGCGTAATTTAAAGCAATTTTAAACAAATTTTGATATGTTTTAAGCTATTTTAATAACATTTTAAGTGTATTCATGCAAATTCAAGCAAATATTGAACTATTTTAACATCATTTTTACAATTTTAGAGAGTTTCAAGGAATTTTAAATAAATGTTGGTCAATTTTTCATTATTTCATAAATATTTTGACAATTTTTTGTACTTTTAAACGATTATTGAATAATCAGTTTAATTGTTTTGTGCAACTTTTATACAATTTCGAACAAATACTGAACAAATTTTAGCAATTTTAACATTTCGACAATTTTGTGTGATTTTCACCAATTTTAATCGCTTTAAACGAAATTTTAACTATTTTAAATAATTTTTTGTCAAAATTGAGCACGTCCACATAAAAAAATTTCACCTTAATGTTATCGAGTGACGTATTCAAAACACCACCAAAATTTCGCGACTAGTTCGGATCTTACATTAAAATCGCAAGTAAGCGTATCTACCAAATATTCTTTAATATAAAAAAAAATTCACCCACTTAGTATCGAGTTTCCTATCAAAACACACTAAAATTTCGCGACGAATTCGAATCCCTCGTTAAAACCGCAATTAGCCACACTTATCGAATTTCCTTCTTATTTCAATTCTGCTTCGTGTTACAATCGTAATTTTCCACATCTCATCCGCGCATTTTCGGGCGACAACACTTGAATCGTTTCTACACACAACATAATACTTGCCACTTGTACGTCTCATTACACATCGTACAATATTACACTCTCGTTACGAGCACTACGATAAAGCTCGGTTCGCGATTACGTCACATAACTTTTATCGCTTTGAATAGCTTCGAGATAAAATTCAAACTCGTACTCGAGCTTAATTATCGAGAGCTGCTTTAATGGTCAACAATTAAGACGACGGCGCGACGCATTACGTCTGCGTTAATTTATCGATACGCAAAGTAACGTAAATTTTTCTCAACAAGTTCGCACACCAACATCATTACCAAGGATACACACACAACGCCATTTCAGCGACATCACGACGACAACAACAGCGTTTACACCATTCTAAGGTAATTAAATTTCTATATTTTGCGGGCGAAATTCGCAGCTCGACGGACCACCTTTGTACTGCGTGTTACGGCATGTTTTGTTTATTACTTCGCAACTGGTAAAAACGTAGGTAAACTTATGGCTTTTACCGAAAGGACACGTGCGGTCGAGACGTTTAAATAAAACGAATTTATCTACCAAATTGCACACGTAAACCATCCTCGGCTCCGGCTAAAAACTTAACTACCGACTGTTTTCTTTTAAATGGTAATTTCGCCCTTGGAATAATAATAATTCAGGTGCCCCTTTTTTTCTCCTTCGTTTCTTTCCTCACTTTTTTTTTTCCTTTTTTATCCGTTCTACGCGTAATGACCATTTTGGTTGTAAATTTTATTTGCATTATCTTAATCTTTCACTTCGTACGCCAAAAATTCGCTATGCCTCGTTCGCCTGCTAAGGCCTTCGGTACATTCTTGACGTCGTCGTGATTTATAATACGCCGAGACTTTACACACCTGTATATTTCTCCTCTGTAGTCCACTCTTACACAATGTTTCTTTCCCTCCTGTAAAATTTTTTCGCCTTGCTCGTAAACGCGAAAAATTAACGTTTTGCGCGCGGCCGCGATAAAAATCTGCGTAAACGAGTACGACTTGTACATTATTGTACGTTCGTGCTTTTTATCTAAAAACGTGTTTTAAACTTTTTTTTCTCTCTTTCTCTTCAATTCCTCTATACTCTTTTTTTTTCAAAAACAAAAAAAAAACTCGACGAGAAACAAAACAAAGTAAATAGCTTTCTAAAGGTTACTACGAAAAGCAATTACAGTATACTATTAAAAAAGTTTTGCATAGGCGTTTGCGAGAAAAGAAGTTGATTCACCATATTACCCGCCAACAATATAGCTGAATGCATTTTCAAAGGGTAAGTGTGGAAATGAAATTTTCGTTCTTAAACTGTATATAGTATACGTGACAAAGAGGGTAAAAAAAACCTGAAACGATAAAACGAGTTAAAATATTTTTGACGAGATTTATAACGGAATAGCGTTAAGTTTTGGCGAAGTTTTTTAAGTTCGTTTTGTTAAGTTCATTTTTTCCCTCCATATACACGTATAGTATATATCGCTCTCCGCGTATGCGTTTTTTCCCCCTGTCTTTTTTTTCCACCCCCTTTAACGTCCGTTTCGCGCCGTAGAATAACATTATTGCGAAAGCGATTTAAACTTTTTTACTCGGCCTCGTAAATACCCGTACTTGTCAATATTTAATGGAATGAATGTTGACCGTATATACGAATACGAGCAACGCGCCCATTATGTAACTACGTAGACTATAAATCGTATTAAAAATGAAAAATTAATTCATTTTTCGTCGACCGTAATTTACTCATTGTTATCTAATATACAAGCGGCTTGACGTACAAGCGTAGATATCCAATCGTTCACGAGCGCGCTTGATGACCGTGAAATCGCAACAAGCTTTTTTCCGATTACGTTGCACGTTCAAACATGAAATCAAAATATATCGAGGAATTTACGTCAACTATGTTAGAAAATGACGTAATAAATGCACGAATGAAGGTATATCCGTCAAAAGCTACGTATAAATGTCGCCTAGCATTTTTCTCGACCTTATTTTCGAATTGTACGTAAAATTTCAACCTTATTTCATACCTCACACAATATCGTTCGCGAATTTTCGATATTATCGGAGATTTGACAACATCGCGTTTCATTGACTTTTGATGCACACTGTATATATGGTCTTAATATTGTTATATTATCATATAAAACAACTGAAGTGTTCCTAAAGAAATGTATTTACTATAAAATCGCCACGTTTTTCTCAAAAATCCATCACTACCATGATGCCAAGTTTACATTCCCCCCACTCCTTCTAGTAAGCCGATCGACATTTGAAAACAACGCGAACATAGTCGAGTAGGGTATCGTTTTCAAGGTTTTCGGGGATGCTGGACTCGATTATGCGGTTGATTTTTCGATCACTAGTCATACAGGCGATTTATCGATGTTTTTCGCTATTAGATTTTTGTTAAATATCGCGAATTCCTCTTCGAACTACGGCTTTCAAAACTACATTTAAATATCAAAATCCTTCGATAAGTATATTTTTTAAACACTGTATTGCTGTTCTTATCTTAGTCTTTATCAATGTTTGCAAATTAGATAACATGCTCAGTATAATTTTGTTGCCGAATACTACTTAAATAATCAAATGTTTGCCATCTCGATTACATTATTCAATTCAGAACAAATTTCATTTCGCTCGCAATCCGCTATTATCCTCTTCAAATAAATTACACCACGTTGCCAAACCCCCTCTCTGCGATAATTTCGCGAAAAAGGTCATCCGCGTATAAAACACACGCTTTTCCACGTCACCGAACGCGAATCCGCTATTTTTTCGACATCGCGTTTCGTATTCCATTTGTGAATCCTTTATCGCGTTTAATTCGTTCATTTTTTTCAATCTCATTACAGACAAACGCCGAGCGCGAAATCACCTCGTGACTAAATGCACGTAAAATAGAACTCCGACCACAAAACAAGCACCCGACGTACGAGCGAATAAAAAGGTTCAATTTTCTACGTAGTTGATTTTCCTATTTGTTCCAGCCTTTTAAAAAGTAACTGTTGATTTTAAACGCTACGGTCGTTTCGCGAAAGACGAATTCCGCTGCAGCACTTACTTTTTACCGAGCTAAAACGAGATTAAAATCTTCCCTTGGAAAAACATTCGCGTTACGTCATGGGCCTGCACATCGAGCCGATAACACCAGACGACAAACCAAAACTACGCCAATTCCTTCTAGACCACTACTTCCCCGATGATCAAATTATGCTCGCCAACGGACGCACAACGCCGACAGAAGGCGAAATCACCTACTTACTGGACGCTTACGACGAACAATCATCTTTTAAAGCTCTCATCGACGGCGACATCTGCGGCGTAATTCTAAGCGGCGAACAGGGTCGTGATTACGAACAACAACTCCAACAACAAATCGACTCCTGTACCTGTGAAATTTTCAAAAAGGTTCGACTATTTCGTGCCACTTGTTCGTAAAAAAAAAACAACACAGACACACACGCGCCGATAATTTTCCATCTTGTATCGCATTTTCTGCTTCTTCTGATTACAGATCCTTGAATTTTACTTATCGTGGGAACACGACACACATCGCTGGGAAATACTACCATACGATAAAGCATTCAATATACACGTAATCGCCGTGAAATCGAGCCACAGAAGGAAAGGTATTATGAAAGCTTTAGTGAACAGAACTTTGGAATGTGCCAAACAACTCGAACATACAACGGTCACGGTTGATTGCTCAAGCTTCTACACAGCTAAATATTTCCAAAAGACAGCGTGGAATTGTATATTCGCTTTACCTTTTGTGCATTTCAAAGATAACCAAGGAAATCCGATATTTTTGAAGAAAAATTCGCCGCATTTGCATGCCACCACGTTTTGCTTGCAAATTTAACCGGCAAAAAGAGACGGAGGAAAAAAAACTTACCGTTTTATGTAAATACCACGTTAAAATACGATAGTTTTACTACGTATACGTGCATCAGGACTTCGGCGAAAACTTCTGCTAATTCGCTATCCTTATAAGTTTTCGAAAAACTTTTCAACATGTTAAATAATTAAATACACGTTTTAAACGACCCATAAAATATTCCGCCGAGTTATTCGAAAACTAAATTACACGCTTATTTCAACACGATTTTGAAATTTAGCGTGAAATTTCAACCTATTTTGATATATCGCATGACTATATTACGAACAGAATATAGTCGACGGATATTTGGCAACGTTGCGATAGTGTATTCTTATTTTTACGCTTGTTTGTGCAAACTGGCCATCTATTTTCGCACTTGACAATTACACGGGCGTTCCTGTGATAAATTAAGATCAATAATTAAATTAGGGACGATTTTTTACAAAGCACCGTGTTGCCAAATATACTCCATATGTTAACTTTTCACCACGAGATGAAGCTATACTCCTGTTTTTATTACAATGTTGCCAAATTAACTTCTTTCTATGAAGTTTCCCTCCATTGAGCGTGATTACACCACCGAGAATCCACAGAAATTACACAACTCTCAAAAAGTACACAAATTGCCGAATCTTTTACCCCCTCCATTTTTCACATGAAAACTCTCCTGCCACTATAATCGAGTGGCATATCATTTGACATGTCTCCCCAACTGCTAAATCCGATTCTGGCATCGTTTCTTCGCTCATTCTATTCCATCGTTCGTACATTCCAATTCCTCATACTGCTTTTTTGTACCGTTCACACACCGGCGCAATCACTGCATCCAATCACCGCGTCCATAAACCCAACAAACGAGCTCGTCAAACAAATAAACCCTCTTTTACGACCATTCCTTCGACAAAACTACCCTACTCGAGATAATAAACGACGCGTACTCGTCAACGTCGTTACGATTAATTCACGTAAATACGTTACCATCAATACACGATATACTACGTACTACGCCGTACAATATTCAACACGCACCTCGAGCTCACCCACACACACAAATCCGAACCACGGAAAAAAACCATTCGTTTCGTCGACACACACACACAACAATCCACGAACTTCAACAGTTTTCAGGCAACAATCGTCTTCGCCCTCGAATCAACAAGAAACAAATCAAAATTCAACAGTAACCAACAACAAGTTAGTATCTAGTAAAACGAGCAAAGCGCTGTAATAAAATTCTGACAATGTAATCTCTAAATACCTCTTTCCAGTGCCGCGCCACTCTAAAAAAACATCTAAAATTTGTTTGCTTCTTTCGTGAAAACAACTTTTTCAAAATACAAGAAAAAAACTTACATCGGAAAAAAAAGATAATAAAAAGGATATTAAGATTACTTCGAGATACCCGGAGTTTCTTCTATTTTTTTGCACCGCAACCTTCCCCCGACATCACCAAAAGCCCGGCTAACTTTTACGATAGGCTATATCAGTAAAATTTATACATTCGACGAGAGTAAGCGGCGCGAAGCGGCCGAGGGCAAGTCGACGAAAAAAAGTAAAACTTTCGAGTTTTAAATCTTGAAGAAATTTTGTCGAATAAAAGTGTGTTGTTACCTCGTAAAAACCGAAAACTAGACCTACTTAAAGTTCAGCAATAAAAACTGAGTGGAAAGCAAAACGAGCATAGAAGTTGCTTGATTTTTTGAGTTTGTCTCGAAATTTATGTATGCGCGCCCCGAAGCAGGCGGCGAAAAACTTTACCCCTTAATGTTATTTTCTAAATAACTACATCAACCTTGCCGCCCAACATTTTTTACTTCTGCTACCACTTATTCTTCTTCTTCGTACTTCTCTTCTTCCACGGCAAATGCTCGTCTCTGCGCTGCAATTAGATCTCCACGCGACACAGCCGAGTCTACTCCACCGTCACCGTCTTTCTTCGCAGTGTTTCCTAAGTACTCGCCACATTCAGTCGTCACCTACTCCGCCGCTTACCTCTCCCCCTTCAGCAACTCGTTTCTCTCTCAAGTGCCAATTTACCGCAATAAAATATCTTTCGCATTCAACAAGGTATCATACCGTAAGAAAATCACCGAATCAACAATATAACCTGTCCTATAAAAAATAATAAAAAAAAAACTCCAACAAACAACAAGTTAAATGCTACAATAGAGGGTTCTTACATAAATAATACTGCTTTCACGTGAGCAATATCAGTTTTTATTACATCAGGTACCCGAAAACACAGAGCCGAAAAAATAGCATCGGGCGCGGGGACGCCAGAAGGGAGGCGAATTTTCTACAACACTATAAAACTCGCATTCTTCGTCTCGCTTCGTTTGTGTATTGATTAATGATGTGCCAAGTTTTATAGTCAACGAAATTTATTTGTGTATGTGCGTGTGTTTTGTACGTGCATTTCTTCATGTAGGTATATATACACACGATACTACACACACCTACCTTCGTCTATAAATACGTGTATATAACGTATTTTCTTCTCTTACTTTGCTTTCTCATCGTCTACTCGAGCCCTCGTCTCACCCTCCTTCTTCGTGCCCCATCATCGCTAGGCAAATAGAGAAAAAGCGCGCGCACTAGCGTGATGCCGAAAAAGCGTCGACGTATAAGCTCGTGAACATAAAAGAAAAACCTATAAAACTATCGTAACATAAATCAAAACCTATTATTAATCGAAAATATACCAATATTCGTCTAATTTTATTTCGTTTTTTTCTCTCTGTCTCTCTTACCCTACGATTTTCTTTCTTCTAATCAATACTTAAGCTCGACTCACAAATTATATCATTTTTTATGGCAAGAAAAAACGAGAAAGATTTGTCGTTGAAACAAACGCCACAAGCTAAAGACTGAGAAAAGAGAAAAAAAGACGCAATCTCACCCAAAAACGTCAACCACGAAATTTATTTTAATGCAAGAAAAAAACAGTAGAAATGAAATGAAAATATTGAACGAAATGTAAAATATTGCGAAACTATGAATCCAAAAAATAAAGATGATAAAAACTACCGCAAATTTTATGAACCATTTAAAACAGATTGAAGAATAGACAAACCTGGAAAAATTTAATTTCGAGCCATCGTGTATATAAATGTTCACTCTGCTTTTTCTATAAACCTTCTTTAACATTCACAAAAAAAAAATCAATGCAAGAATATCATCATTACTTGAAATAAATTTCCAAAATCACGAGAAAAATATTTTATATTAACAGAAAAATTTCATTTAAATTTAAAAATTATTAAAACTCCTTTAAATACGATATTAAAAATTGCAATAAAATACAAAAGCAACTCCTTACTCAAAATGACAGTTGCTTTATCTTCGAGCATATCGTTTACTCCGCGCCCCTTTGCAGCTCATATCATCCAGCAACGAGTCTACTTCGTCTGAGTCATCCTTCAGTCACTGGCCATTACCACCTTCTGCCGGTCCCATCAATCGAGCCCTTCTATCACAGGCATCTCCGAATAAGGACCACCGCGATACCTCTCCGCTTTGCCTATCTGCACCCATCTTCATCTTTTTATTATTTCTCTCATTTTTGGTCTCCTTTTCTGCCAACCCCGGTATCTTCGACTTTGCCGCATCGAACCCATTTCCTCGATTATTCAACTCCACCGGCAAAGAACAAGTTAATCGACAGGTCGGCGGAGGAATATCGGCATAAAGGTTAAATAACGAATTCGCCTGTCTTTGAGGTTCATTGGGGTTCCTCGGTTGCCGAGGCGCTTTCGAGGCCAATTCCAACTCCAACGACGGAAACGGCGGCAATGACGGAGGCACCGGCAAAGAATCCAACGAATCCATCGTAATTTCTTCGCAGAATTTCGAGATTGGCGAAAACGCGGCTTCTGCCATCTTCGAAGGACATCTCGTCAGCTTGCAATCAATCGCGTAACGCGTCTGACCACTGTTATCAACCCTCTTCTCTACGCCATCGTCACGAAGAAGTTCGGAGGTCTTCGCGGGCTCGTGGTTAGGAAGAGGAGATACCTTCGGTAATTCTTGATTGGGGCGAATGTAATCCCTAGGTTTGTTTTCAACCGATGCAGAATCTTGCGGTACCTTAAACTCGTTGCTTAAGTTGGTGTCATTCTCCTTAGAGTAGATCTTCGCATCGGCATCTTTACGTTTTTCAACTTGAGCCTTACCCACGAAATTATCAGATGGCTTTTTCGATTTGTTATTCTGGCGCGTGGCTGTTTTCCGCAAGCACACGTCCAATTCGTGTCTTAAACTGGTGTTGTCCTTTTTTGAATTAATCTTCGCATCAGCATCCGTAAATTTTTCAGTTTGATCTTTGCCCATGAAATTATCAGATGACTTTTTCGACTTGTTATTCTGGAGCGTGGCTTCTTTCCGCAAGCACATTTGTTCAGATGAGTTATCCAGTTCGGGGTCCAAAGTGGTGTTATCCTTTTTCGGGTTGACTTCTTTATTGGAATCCATACGTTTTCCAACTTGATCTTTACCTACGAAGATATCTGATGGCTTCTTCAACATGTTGTTCTCGCACGCGACTTTTTCCCGCAAACACACCTGCTCAGATAAGTCATCTATCGTCGTATCTTTCCTTGATTTGACATTCGTGCTGATGGAAGTCAATTCCTTAGATGGATATTGGCCGACAATATTCCCTAATGACTCTTTCGACTTCTCATTTTGATTGACTGTTCTTTTTCGTAGGCATACATCCTCCGTTCTTTTCAATGTCGCAGGATCCCCTGCATGGCCCATTTCTACACCAGTCACAACATTGTCATTAACCGGATCGTCATCATCCGAATCGCTCCACTGATTCGATAGTCCTCTATTACGATCAGACGCTTTCTTCCGCAAACACGTTTGCGCAGATTCTTCCGGATTGGCGGAACCCACAGTCATCGCTTCAGAATTCACGTTTTGAGACCGATGTATTGGTTTGATCTTCTCATTGGAACCCACGCAGTACTTTGTTTGTCCTTTATTACTCAAATCTGATTGTTTTTTCAATTCCTCGATGATCGCCTTTTCGGATGCAGGACGCTGCTCCCATTTTCTCCGATTCCGGAGATTTGCTTCACGATCGCTTTCTGTATCGGTACCAACAACGTTACCAGTTGAATTTTCAATAGGATGACGAGGTTCCTGCAAGTTTTCACCGCTAGCTTCTTCCATCGGCAACGATGGTTTTTCACGTTTTTTCAAGTTAATAGATTGCGCATCCGATCCGCTATTCATTTCAGGATCGACGCACACTTCAGCTCGGTCTTGGTCGAGAGCAACATTTTTAGGTGATTTTTCTTGTTCGCCGGGAATTATTTCTTCTGAGGGACACGATTGCTCTTGTTTTCTTCTCAAAGTACCAACTCTTTTGAACAACCGAGTGATTACTTTTTGATACTGAGGCATCGCACTGACCGGGGCACCAGTAACAACACCTTCACCAACATCATCTCCCAACCTTTTCGATTCTTTCGACTCCTCCGACTTTTCGCTGCTTTTCGGTATCGAGTCCTTTGGCTCCATCGTTTGCGCGCGATTTTTATCATCGCCTCCTGTAAATCACAACGTAACCCAGTATACGCAAAACGACTTTCGTCCCCTAATTTAAACCCACAAACGATCTCATCCTTCTTGCAGACGTTTCAATTTTAAATTCTCGCTTCCGCGCTTCCACTTCACATTTAATCGATTCTTCGCTGTTCGCGTCTCCAGCGGCGACGGCCGCTTGAAAAATAAAGCTGTTATAGTACGAGGACGAGTCAGTTACAACGTCTAAACTTTAGATTACTTTCAGCTTATCCTGATGTAAAAGTTACTCCCTCCGCAGCGCCTCCCTCCCAAGCGTATCCTTTCTCTAAACACGATCATCGAACGCGTACACCAACACTTACGCGTCGACCAAACGAGAAACTCACCCAAACGAGCGACAACGACGACCGAAGATACCGTGCAACTATCATAATAAATTAACTACGCCGTCGAAAACACTGCTTCGACGCGACTTCGCGTACGATTTTCCGCGTCCGTATTTTTTTTCGCTTTTTTCCCTCCACCACTCTGTCGTCCCCTCTTCCACTAACAATTATCGCGCGCAACACTAACCTTTCTCCGATTCGTTATACAATTTATGCAGCCGCACCGATATCCACCGGCGTTTCCGCAACAACCGGACGCCGCCTAAACCGTACACGTACGCGTACCACGTTGATAAACGAGCTCGACGAAGGCAACAGGCGACAAAGGTTACGCCACCTGGTTCTCTTACTTTGCCCCGACCTTTTCCTCGCCTCAATCCATCGTCCACTCGTTACCAAAACATTTTTCACGCCGAACGTTCGCAACTTTAATTAACTCGTTGTGTTCGAACCAAACGTTGCCGTCGCACCAGAAAAACAAAATTAGTTTTAAAAACTACCCCTTTCATATTTCACCTTCCCACTTCATCGTACCCGAGCGCAATTTCGTCGACGTATAATTCACTCGTGTGTACCACCACCAACAACATCATTCCGTCCAACGCATCCATTCCTTCGCTACCCCCCTCACGTTACATTTAGCAAGTTTTAATCGCATGCCGAAGTGCTTACTGCTTACCACCTTAAAAGCACTTTAAAAAAAGAAAGAAATAAAGTACCTTCAGATATTCGTACTTACTGCTTCCTTCGCCCTTTTTTCATGTCTACTTTACGCCGCCGTCGTCGCCGACGCACCCCACCGGAAATAGGTATAACTACGTAGCTCGTACGGAGTCGTCTTACGAGGTGCAAAAAAATCAGCTTCAGTCACGCTATGCTCGCGAAACTTCCTCGCATAGACGTCGTCGCCTCGACGAATGCTCGCGTTTTATAAACAAATACCGAAGTTTCGTTAAGATTTCCGTCGCTTAATCGAAAACTTTTTTCGGAACAGATTACGCAACCTTTTCGAGCTGATTTGAATGGGAAGTAGCGAGATTCGCAGTCGAGAGATGATACGCGAATCTTGAAAAAACTTGACACCTCATAGAATAAGCTATAAATTGAAGCACGAAGCACAATAACGAGTCGAATTTTAAAATAATTCAAAAAAAAAATTTTCCACACCAAATATGCACTGGAGTGTTGAAAAAAATTTACATGTTTCATCAACTAAATTTTCAAAACGCGATTATTTATCAAATTCTCACGAAGATCATAATCAAAATTCGTTATATTGTAGATGAAAATAAAGCTTCAACGCACCTCGCCACCATTCCTACCAACATTTCTAAAAATTCGAAGAAAGACCCATAAATTCACCTGAAAATATCAAATTAACATTTGCGACGCCTTCTGAAGAGAAAATCGTCCTTTCATCCGACGCCACACCGCGACCATCTAATACCATTTCCACTGAGCACATTTCGGTACACCTATCAAGCTACACCTTTGACTACGCTTCTCTCCACCACACCCGACTCCACCGAATACACCGTAAACTACCAAGTAAACGCACAATACCGACCCATCAATCGATACCCCGCACCGCGATCATCCACTTCGCCTTTCTGCCGAGAAAAGACGTCATCTAAAAAAACCACCCAAATACCGAAACCACACCCTATATCAATTTTAATCGTCCGATTTTGTCCCTTTACGACGACCACGGCTCGTACAAGGGGGATGGGGAGCGTACATGCATGATATACGATCCCTTATGCGTCACACACTCCATAAAGCAACAAGGCGCATTTACCACCAGTACCATCTAACCTTACATCTAACTCGAGCAACGTCGAATTGAAAAGTACAAAGAAAAACGAACAAACAACAGCATATCGAAGCCTTGATTCGTTCGCGTGACTGGTACAGCCTAACTCGAGCCACCTTTTATAATGCGCCTCCTATATAGACTTGACTTTTAAAAGCTTCGAATGCCGTTGCCGCCGCCAAACCCATCGTATGTACGAAGGTATAATATTTGTTGCTGCTATTGTTATTACTAACCGCTTCCGCGCCGCAGCTCGCCTTATTGACGTCCGATGCGTACACTTCTCTAGCAAATACCATCTACCGTTGTAAAATTACTTTGTGAAATAAAATCTCGCACGCCTCATTATCATTTCCACAATACAGCATCGCTTGATATTTCACATACATCACCACCCGTCACCCATCGCACGTTGTCACCGCGACGCTACACAAGTTGCCTAAGCGATTCGCCGTAAATACACAGCTTATTTACGGCAAACGCCTTATGCAATACTATTAACACAAACGCGATCGCGTATTTCGGGCGATTAATTATGCAATTTAATTAACATCTTCTGTAACGCTCACCATCCGCAATACACGTACGACTACCACCAGAATCCGTATCGGTTCGCCAAATCGTAACCATTTTCGAGCCCTAATAATTCCACCACCCTCGATCGTTCGTTAGAACGGAGACGACACAAAAGACATTCACGTATCTCAACTTTCTCATCTTGTGTCCTTCTCGCTCCGCAGCACCTGCATCGCGGCGCCGATTTCCAAATAACGCGAAATCCACTTCAACTCGACAACACCAAAATCGCACCACTTCATTTCGCATTCCTCCATCCGTCTACCTCCGAGTACCTCTCCACTTCACCGCATGCCCCACCTTACACTCGCATATTACACACCTCTTGCTCTCCGCACCATCTCCGCGCTAAATCTCGAACCGCGCTAAAGCTCCTTAAATACTCCGAAATAGCCCATTAGCGTTACAATTAAGACGACGGCTGACCGTTAAGGTCATCTTAACGTAACACCTTCGACGGACGACGCCCGTCTACGATTAATCCTTTCGTTATTGAATGCCACGTTCGATTGCCCCAACACCGCCGCGTCTTCGTCATCTTCGTCCAGCGACCGTATACTCGCCATCGTCGCCGCTGCCGCAATTAGTTCGCCCTTTCGGGATTTCTTCCTGCGAACCCTCAGTCTCTTATAATCGCCACCGTTTTCATTCTACAGCGAAATCCTACGCGCGCTGTGATACCTTCTTCTTCATCGCCCGTTAATTTATTTATTCTCTTAATTACAAACCGGCTTTTTCGAACGACGTAATCGGAAAAGCTCGACAGGCGAGAGGCGCGAAGATTAAAAGCTTAGACTGTACGGTCTACGAGTACTTATCGGTATTTTCGATTACCGCTCTCCAATTCATATCAACGTGAAATATGAAATGAGTCCTTGAAAAAATCAATGCGTCGTCGTCGAGTACGAAAGGAACGGCGAACGATGATAGTCTTAAATTATCCGACGAAAAAGCCGCGTTTTGAGGACATTTCGATAAAATTAAAACAGGGATAATTTCACATTTGAAAGTTACCAAAGAACAGATATTATAAGATTTTCAAAAGATATTCTTCCAAATTCCATGCTACAAATGCTCGTCGTACGATTACCAGCGAAAGGTACCCCATCCTCGTTCCTTTCTTTCTACTCCGACCCCGCTACAACCTTGAATACCACTAAAACACCCCCCGTATCCTCACCCCGTACCCGCTAACTCATCCACGATCAACTCCGCCACCACCCCGACGACACTTCGCATCACAATAAACACTACTTATACATCGTGGATCACCCAAGGCAAAGGGTACGCGTCGGGAAATAAATTATTTTAATTATAACGTTGCTCGTTATCGTAAAGTTATGCGAGTCGCCTTCGCTACCCGTTCGGGAGCGCCGCCGTGTACCGCAACGTCGCCTCCTCCGCACGTATTATTATTACCAAGGTATATAACGTACACAAATTCAACATAATACGCAGTATTATCCCGTATATAGCGAAAAGCCAACGCAGCGCCGGGACGCGGCAAACGAAGGACGTGCCGGGCACATACCGAAACCCTATCCCTTCGCTTCGTCCGCCCATCCGCCACGAAAAGGGTCAGATCATCTTCATCTAAACCGCAAAACCAGGTATATACGAATGCTACTACAATTAAAGTGATAATCGTCTCGCAAATGGTAATGAATTTCCTTATCGTGGCCTACAATTCGGAAACTTACCTGCACGCTATCTCACAATTTATAGCGTTCTCTCGAAATATATAGCTTCGTTTTACCGATCGCGCTCAGATATTATGTAAATTTAACAGTTCTCTTCATTTATGTTTCGATTTCGCATGAGGAAAGAAAAAACCCCGAAGAAAAATAAACCCGGACAGAGGGGTAAAAAAAAAACCTAAAATACCTAAAGCAACGAAATCAAAACGAAATTACGTCTAAGGCGTACAGGGTTTATTTTCAACGCGATAACGGGCGAGATACGAGCTCGGGCGACCCGTTGATCCGGGGAGGGCGGCAATGCTGCTTGCATTTTATCGCCATCGTTTTCAAACGAATTTTTTTACTCCGCTCCATGGCTAAAGAACGGGAAAAAAACCCTGAAAGGGAAAACAGGTCTCCCGTTATTTTTGGCGGTGAGCGCGTACACGCCGGTGTATCAGTCAAAAAATAATTAATTGGTCGTTTCCTCACACCGACCTCACCTTCACCTCTCTACGTGTTCGTCGAACAACGAAAAAAAATTACCCCCGACTTCCATATAATATACGCTCGTGTAACACAAATCCGATCATTACAATAACTTACGTGATGTCACGAATTAGTAATAAATAAAAAAAAAACTTTCTGTTTTGTATTTCCTAAACAAAAAAAAAATAAAGAAAAAAAGTCAATCGTGAAACGACTTCGGAGCGGCGGCGGTAAAGAAAAAGAAATAAAACTCCTTATCATATCGATTAAGCGCTAATTTTTCTTTTATTGTTAATATTTTTCCACGAGACTGTACAGTTTCGGCGGCATTTTGTCATGCAACCAGATTGTTTGGATTTAAGTTTATTACGGCTACGTTACGGTCTCCTCCACGAGTCCCGGCCCTCTCCACCGGCTCCACCTTTTGGCGAAGTTTCGCTTTCGATTTAAATAAAAAGCTTACCGTCGTATCAAACGCGATCGCTAATACACGGAATTTTTCAATTATTTAACCTTACGATAATTCGTCGTAAATTTTCCATCGCCTAATCACGTACGGTTTTTTTTCAACTTGCCCCCGCACCGTACTTCCGATCCCATCTTTTTTTTCCCCCGTTCGTACTATACACGTCTGATTACTCCCCTCTCGTCGTTCGTTTCATTTTGTATTTCTTTTTCACGTCGTCCTCCACGTCACCATTCCTCTTCACGATGCCGTCGTTTACATACGTCATTCTTCCCGCTTCCCGATTGTTTCCTTTTTTATCGTTTGATTTTCGCCGGCCACGCTACGTAATCGTCGAAACGTGCGCGTCGACGATATATTCAAAATTGCCGAATTGCGTTTTTTTTTATGCTGTCGCCGCCACCACTTTCCACCCTAACGACTTGTATTCCTTTCCACCTTTACTGGCACGTCGAACAACCAACGCAACAGTTGATGTGATATATGTAAAATCTTCAAATACACATTTCATCGCAGAAACCTACTAATTGACCGCTGCGATTGCTCGCATCGAGGATCAATACCTCACATCCTTCCACCAACTACCTCCCCACAATCCATACATGACGCAAATGGATCAAAACCCCCACCCTTCAAAAATCATACCTCAAAGTATCATACTGTGTCATTTCGTAATCTCTGAAACGAAAAATTATCCTTAAATTCGTATTCAGCATTCCTCAAACATACACAATCAATACTCGCGACGACTTTTTATCAAAATTTCTCAATGCTCCCCTCCACCAGCACCACGTTCACCCTTTCGACGTTGGCATCATCATCCGACACCACAATTCACTCAAAAGCAAGAAATAAGTTTCAAGTTTTCAATTACAGTATTTCAAATTGGCGAATTTTTTGCCTTCATTTCAAACACGTCATTTTAGGGGAGCCATTGGATTGGGGAGACCTTAAGTAGGAAAAAGGGGAGTTATTTACGAGTACTGATAAAAAATCATCATGGGTATCGAATGTTTATATTTCAATGCCGTCGAGAACGATTTCGATGTCGATTTTACAATCGGATGAGAAAAAAGCGCGAAAAGTTTGCTTTGAAATTAAACAAATCGATGAAAATGACTTCTACGGTTATTTTTAGTTTCAACCATCACACATATAAATGACACCTACTGCGAATGAACCATTTTCGCGAATAAAATATTAAAAAATTTTCTCATTTGAATAAAAAAAGTGAAAAATAATTGAACAAAAATACACAAACATGCATATTCTTCGTCAATTCTCACCATCTCGACGCCGAATTCCGATTCCACATCAATTCTACACTTCAACTCGTACCTCCACCCGACGAAAACTATACACGTGCACTCTCTGAAATCAAAATCACCTCGTTTCGCTCCCCTGTATCCGGCTTTAGACGCAATAAAACCTTTTCGCGAATCGCAACGCACCGCAGAAGAAAGAAAAACCAAAGAGGCGGTTTTCTCGAACGTGGCATCGCGTTTATAGTACATTAGACGAATTGCCGTCTGTAGTCGTTGTTTTCCATTGACACAGCGTGAGCCCTATATTTATTATCACCGTGAACTTATTTCTTCCATTGGCTGAATTAACCGCTTTCCTCAACGTTGGAAGAAAATTATTTTAAAATGTCTTCGAAAGAATAAATCGTCGTTCCTGGCTTACGTACATCGCACGAAACGCGACGACAATCGCTCGTTTCGTCGTATACACGTCTGCGTATAATTGTATACGCGTATAATGCGGCCATCGTCGTCGTTGCCGCAGCCAAACGAAATTCTAAATGATAAATGAATTCTACGTATTGTTTTTTTTTCTCTCTTCCTTACCCCATTTACGCTGCTTCATTTCCTTCCACCTCTTTCTGCCGTTCTACCTTCCTCCTTCGCATTATTATTGTTAGACAACGACAAACCATTGGCGAGGGGCTCTTTTCAGTCGCTTTTTCTATTTTTTGTTACCATATCGATGATGTGTTATCGAGACACGCTATAGAAAAGATATTATAAATGAAATTGCTATACTTCTTTTTCTAACTTTTTAATTAAACCCCGAGAAATTGCTGTAATTAATTTTTTAAAACCCGAAAAGCTCGCGGTTCCGATACGAAATTAGTTTTACATCGATTCGCACCTACTTATCTCATACGTCGTTGTTGCGTACTCGGAATATTTATTCGGATCATGTATCAACGGTCGCGGTTTTCGATGGAATACGAGATAAAATAAAGTTCTAATTCATATTAGCATAAATTTACTCCAATTTCATCCATCTTCTTTCATTGACGGTCCCGGCCGAAAGTAAAACTACCTCTTTGATGATCTCCTCCCCAAGCCAAACCTTTTCGCACATACTCAAACACCCATGAGACGGATCCGCATACGATGGTCAATTATTCTTCCACTGCGCCACATGAAAAGTTGATTTTTCACTCATTCGATACCCGTAACGACGCGGTCAACACGGACGATAATGCGGTAAAACTTCGTCGAAATTTAATTCCCGAATACGCCGTCGAATAACACGACCAAAGGTCGTATGTCGAAACCACGCACAACCTCGTAATCCCTCGATGGAACATGACAGAATCAGAACCACTTTCATAACTCCAATTGCCGACACGCATTCCACGACAAAAACACCAACTCACCATGAACCAAATACGAGATACCGGCGCCCAAGAAAAACAACGCCAGGATTTGCGCAGCCAACGCCGAAAACACCATCCACAGTTCGTCTTCGGTAAACAAATGAAATATCGGATACATCCAAAATCCAAGCTGCGAATACGTTCTGATCAAACTGTAAAATATCCACGTACATCATATCTAGCTGCCTCCTTCCACATTCGTATTCTGTTGAAATTTACCACGCCATATACGATCCAGCAAACGACGCCATTAAAATCAACGCCAACACGTAGTAACCCTTGTACGTATACTTCGTGGTCGTCATCTCAAGCACAGCTACAGCCGCGATAACCGAATGCGAACTAGTTGAAACCCAATTCGGCACCGTGATCTCTAGCACATTTGGATGTATCAAATTACTATTGTACAAGAACAGCGACCAATATGTCATCGGGACGAACTGCGCAAAATCTTATAAAAGTAATCATCGACTTCATTCTGCTCATCTCCTTACTCACCAATCCAAAAGGAAACACCACAGAGATAAATATGATATTTCTAATCACCGAGAACCATTTAAGGAATATCGATGAATTGTTTACCAACAGACACATCACATCGTGGACCAAAGTCAAGAAAATGAATCCAATTTGTAACATCTACATCAACGCGAATTCTTTGTGTTAGATCATTTATTCCACAACGATCGCGTTATCTTTTTAATTCGACTGAACTCACCAAATACCACGTCGTCACCATCCTTTCGACCAACGTCACGTTTCCTGTGCTCGAATACGCTGCCAACAACGATAGATAGAATGAAGAAACACCACCGTGGAATATCATCCGCCATAGTATCCTCAGTTTGATATCTTTGGCCGACGCCATCCACCGTGGTCTTTTTAAACCGGTTAAATTCAATCGAACCATAATACCGAGGCACGTATCGCCTTATACACATCAAATACAACCGTTCCAAAATCTTGTAGATCTTCACTGCGCCATGAAAATTCCTTCTTACGAGGTTATTAGGTATAATTCAACGCAGATGTTTACATTCGTTCAAATTTACACAACATTTGCTTTCTAGTACAACGATCGGAAGGCCTCCTCAGGAAAAAACAACTTGGTTGAAATGAAAACATTATATACATAACAATTCGCGCAATTGGTTCCGCTTCGGTGATTGGTCGACCTTGAAAACTAGATTAGTAACAATGCAATTCCTCATCTACGAACTCAGCAGTGCAAAAAATTCAAATTATCGTGATAGAAGTTCGTTTAACCAGTTGTGATTGTTCGAAAAACCGGCGACCTTCACTGGTGTACTTGGAACATCGCAATAGAGGACTCGTTTGACTGGTTTCTATAAATCAAAAAACCAGATAACCTTGAACAAACGTCGTCGAAAACCCGTTCAACCGGTTTTTATTGTTCGAAACCCAGACGACCTTCACTAGAACACTCGGAACATCGCAACGGAACCTCGCTTGACTGGTTTTTGTCGTTCTATCAAAAAATCTCCAAAATACAACTTGTGATAGCGAAATTCAATTTATTGCTCTGTTCTAACTCTTTTTATACCAAATCAGCAATTGCTTTGGACATTCACAGATAAAATATTCCTTCTAATTTTGATTGTTTCATACTCAACATCAATGTCTTTCTTTGATGAAAATATTTCCATTAAAATTATTCTTCTTAAAACAGTCAATTTTTCCATCTCAGCGTCAAAATGAGTATACGATGTTATTTACCTTTACTGATTCGACAACATAAATCATTTCTTTGTTAATTTCACTCCATACGTTATAATGTCTTTTTCATCATTTCCAACACAATTTCCAAAATTTCCGCCATCAAAAAACACCTACCACATTGGTGGAAAACCATTCACCGCAGATTACCCGCTGCTATTTCTACGCCTATATTCGATATCCATCGAGAAAAAAATATCACCTCACAGTTCGTACGTCGAATTACGAACATTCGTACAAATGCGCCTGCACAAACAGCCGCGTTCAAGCTTGAAAAACCTTGATCGACGACGGCGCCCAGGGTGTAGCAAACGAACAAAGATAGCACATAGAGAAGGCGAACGTTAAAAGACGTATAAACCGCTCAGCAACGACCCCCCGAAGGCGATACTTATTAAGGTGATAGATGCGATCTAATGATAGGTAATGGCGCTGTTTCAACCATCAGCACCACACCCCAATCAAAGTAATATTTCTTCGCCAGCTGTAATATCGCGAATACGCGTTAACCAACGTAACCACCACCAGCACACGTATACCGTCTCCAATATCACACACGCATCCCAAAACAAGACAGATAGAAACGTAACACTACGACATATATTTCGAAAAAGAAAAAAAACCTCCGAGCTTTCGATATATTTTGTGAAATAAAAAAAAAAGCGTGAAAAACCGCGTATCTTTCCAGCACGGCGACCATCTCTACCATCTCAGATTCCATTTACGAACGAGACGTCGACGAAGAATTTTTTCTTCGCAGGCAATTTTTTTCCTCCTAATACCACGTACTTTTTTTTTCTCATTAAATACACAGATACACGCGCACATATCGATACATCTATTTCGTAGCCGAAAATACCTATCCAAACGATGCTGCGGTTTTCCCTACCCTCCACCGACCTTCACCTTTCCCGCGACGTCATTTATATAACTTCGCCCGTGTTCCAAGTTCGCGTCAAAGTTGATGGATTTGCGCGCTGCGAACTTGTTAAATTGGTCGGTACATAACTTCCTCTCTCTTACTACGCGCTTGTTTGTCGGCTCATTTCGAAATATCATTTTTTATTCTTCGCTCCTCCACTGCGACCACTGTCGCCGCTTCTTCCAAGTCGTACTTTTTAGTCCGCACTCCTTCCTATACTCGCGCTGCATACCCTCTTCAGTTCGTTTTCGACTTTCCCCGTCGCCCACCTCGTTTTAATAAAATAGTTTTGCATTAAATCTAATCATTAATCATAATTTTTCAACGCGCGCCGCAACTTATGCTTCGTACAAAATGAATTGCTTTTCCGTTAATTCGTATTCGACAACTTTTTCATTTAGAAGAGCACCCAGCGCAGGCCGAAGTACGCGGAGCGTTTAGAATACGCATACGAAAAAAAAATCTTGCCAAGTTTTTTCTCTCGTTTTCGTTTCTCTCGCCTGCGAAAGTTTTCCCTCCGAGAAAAAATTCCGAGCCAGTAATAAATGGATTAAAATTTTTAACCCACGTGCGATTATTATAAAAAGCTTCCAAATGAGAGAGCTTTGTCGACGATGGCGACGTTGCGAATTTCATTGTGTATACGTCGTCCTCATCACCGTCGGTTTTCTCTTTCTACTCTACTTTCTCTCTTGCACTCTCGGCATCGCGCTTTTTTTACTTCTATACCAAACACACCGTTACAAAAACGCTTCATCGTTACTGCCTCCGATGCCACCAAAACCGCCGCCGCCGCACTTCTCACAGTCCGTCCAACTTCCAGAAGCATTTCTTTTCCGACGTCACTGGCTGACGTTTTTCAAAAACTCAAAGGCATCTCGTGCCACGGAGTCATTGCAACGTTTGAGTTTTCTTTCGCGTTTCCTACGCTCACGGTAGCATTTCCTTTCTCTTCTGGACGTCTTTTTCTCATACTTTTACGCCGACGTTAATCTTTCAAAATGTCATCCAACACGTTAAAAACGCGCCCAGTGTTAACACAAATTTTTCTCGCATTTGGATTAAAAATTTTTCATTAAAGATATCGCTAAACCGATGAGAACCTCTGTTAATAAAAAATCACCTCTGTTTTGCGAAAATTTTTCTCGAAGTGGTTTTCAAAAGAACAAAAAAAAATGATAAATTGATTTTTCTTCAGTTTTTCAATATTAAAAAAATTCAATACAGCATTTTCCATTTGAAGAAAAACAAAAATTTCTTCACTTTGAATCAATTTTTTTACGAGTACATTGAAATAACTACAATTCAAAAAAATTTATACACAAAAAACTACTTTAAAGAAAAATCAAAAAACCGTTTAATAATTGTAAGAGAAAACGACGCTATGCAAATATAAATATTTACTTAGGTTTAT
>QBDW01004811.1:0-24957 GCA_003261595.1 Maconellicoccus hirsutus
ACCTCATTTTTTCGATGTATTTTTGACCCCTAAAGGTTATATATTTTTTTCAAAATTTTACCTCTCCGAGGCCGTGGTCAAAAATCGCAAAAAACGAGCGCGCGCGTTGAATGAAACTTTCCACTACGCGGTAGCGCCATATTCACCGTTGCGCGCGGCCCCGCGCTAAGTCTGTACTCTGTAGTAACATGCCTACGCAGCAACGCGCGTAACTGTGAACGAGACGGTACAGCACAGTGGGAAGTACCGATTACGCGTGCGCGCTAAAACTCGTCATTCAAATAATTTTTTTCTCAAAATGTACTGATTTTTGGATGATGGGTCGTATAACATTTTTTGTTTGAAATAATTTCAAGATTATTTTGCGATTTTTTTCAAATCCAAAAAGTCGACTTTGGTACGTTATTTTTGGCCTTGTTTTGCTTTTTAAGAAAATTGAGTTTTACTGTAATCTAAGAAAAAAGTTCCTGTCTAATTTTCGAAAAAAAATTACTTTCTCGAAGATGGGGGGAGGGAGAGCTGAAATTTTGGTCATGAACTTTTCTCGATGGTACCCTCCTAATACCCAAGTATCATAAAAATCTAGATCCTGAGGCAAATCGCTTATGCTTATCTGCCTATAGCCTTTTGGTTCAAGCTAGTCAGACATTTTATCCTAATTAATTACTATCGTAATTCTGTCTCGGTGTTTTTTGTTTATATCTCGCGAAAAAAATCATTATATCAGAAAAATAAAAATAACCGAAATTATTCCTCATGAAATTTCCTACAAATAACGTTATCATATTTTTTCTTCTCAAAGCCATATTAAAGTTGTAAATTGTCGACTATCCCTAGACACATCTCAACATCTTCAAGTTTGTCGTTGCATGTAAAAATAATACTTGAAAAAAGTGGCATTAAATAAGATGAAATTTTTAGGTTAAAAAAATCGTAAAAATCAATATCGCACGAATTAATTAAAGCAAAAGAGCTCGTACATGTCACACGTCAAAAATTGATGGATTTTGTGTAAGAAATTACTCAAATATGGGGTCCAAGCGTGCGCACAGTTATCGACGATTTCCACTGCATTCTAGCGAGTCGTGTATTTGAAGCGTGGCTCGTAACCGCGAACGAGCCGCTACTACGTCGTGGAAATTATCGCTAATGATGCGTCCCCTCGCGCCGAAAATATTTCTTAGAAATGCACCTTACCTTTGAGACATTACTACAGCGAAGTATTTCGCGTTGATTAAATTTCGTAATATTTTACGATTTAATTAATTATCCGAATCAACTTGATAGATAAATTAATCGATGTATCACAAAAAATTTAGATTTAAAATTATCGCAGTATCTTGATTTTCACAAGAATTTCTTATACCTTAATTTTTTCTCAAAAATGTAAAAAAAGATGCATTGATTTTTCACCTTTTTAGATCATTATCAAAATAAAACATCAAAATTCATCATTGTCGTGCATTTCGTTCGAAAAATAATTACGATTTTGTAAGCCAACACGAAGTTATGCTGTCAACCAGCCAAACCACGAATAAAATCAACGAATTTATGCGAAAATCGCATACGATAACATTCTACCGGCAAACAAACTATTTAACATTCTTGTTGTAATTTAAAATCATCGAATTTAAATCTCTCAACTTCGTCGCCGGATAATTTTCAACAGGCGTGAATTCTCTTACCTTCGCTTCGTCACTTCTCACATTCTAATTTCACCTCCATCAACATCCCGAAGGGAATTTAGTTGAAAATCTTCCCTAAAATTACAATTTTTTTTGCGCAAATCGTTTTGAGAAATAATTCAAGGTAATTTTTCAAAATACCTCGATGCTTCCTTTTTTCCTCTAAACTACTCACGAACTAATTTCCATTTCATAACAAAACGTGAAAAAAGAATTCGACGAATGAAATATTCGAGATACGAGTATTTTATACCGAAAATAGACCGTAAATTAAAACAAAATTCAATATGTAATTTAATTTTAAATTTTACTACCTTTTATAGGTGTTTCTTTGACGACATTGAAATAAATTCGACAAAAAAGTCTTTCGTTAATTACTTTTTAACGCCATGATTCAATTAAAATTCGCTTCGACGAGATTTATCTAATTTCGAAGACTAAAGTATTTTACGAATTTTCAGAATATATTATTAAAATCAAAAATACTTCTTTTTAATCCTTTATTATAATGCTTGATTCATGGAAAATTTCTCGTTCGATTCGAAATAAAAAATAAATCATCGAAAAATATAAAGAATCCAATTTCGCCGTTTTCTACGATCTCATCTTTCATGTGCGAATTTTCAATTTGGATAAAGTCATAAACAATAGGTACCGGCTATATAAATGAAAAATTGAAATATAGAATGGTCCCCGAGTCGGGTACTTTTTTTCCTCTTCAGCACTTAATTTCATTCGATTCGTGTTCGAAAAGCTAAAAAGCACATTTTATTTAGCGATTTTAACGACGTGAATTTCGCGACGAGAAATTTTCTTTATTTGCTGAAATCGTAAAAGCGAAAAAATAACGTAGCTTTTTCCACGTAAATTTCAAAGCGACGTGTAAACGTTGAACGAAATTCACGTGGAAAACTCACCTCGTCAAATGACTGATAAGCTCGTTAAAATTAACAAAAACAATCCCGAAGCCTAAACACGTGAAAAAATGAACAAAACTCGATTCTATTCAACCATCGCGAATGTTCACTTCTTATCAGATACATTTGCACTGTAATCACGAAAATCTATGATCCCTTTACTGATAAGAAGATCAGCCATCGTAAACTAGAAAAACGCAACTAAACATCCGTTTAACTTTAAATGTAAACAAAGAACGAACGAAAAAAAAAAAGGAAGCGGAAGTGGAAAAGTTTAGGTGTAAGTAAACATTTACCTTTGCGGTCAAAGACGGTTTTACAGGTAGAGCAATTAATGCATATTCGTTACTGCTAAACTCGTCACGGCGGCGATTCCATGCGGGAGGAAAGGCGAACGTACGGACGAGAAAACGGCCATCAGATGACTGTGAGACTGGAGTATGGAGTTAAGGTTTAATCCTCCGCGACATGCGGATATCGGCGCACGTCGTTCTTCACTCTTCCGTATTTTTGTTTTTCTCACTCTTTCATTTTCTTGCTTTTATTCGCGAACTAACCGAATTTCACGATGACGAAAGCGACACATGACTACTATAGCGAAACGGACCAAGTAAAAGGGGGAAAAAAATTTCCACCCAAGAATTACGTAGACGGAAAAAACACGACGAAACGGAATACCGAAAATGTCGAGCACGCCGTCTACGAAGAGGTGACGAAATTAAGATTTGCGAAAAAAACCTCCCTTAATTTTTTCAAGCGGGAAAAAAAATTCCGATAAATACTCAAACGACGCGAGTAATTTAAATTCTCATTTTTCTGGGAATTGGTAAAAAATTAATTTTTTTTCGTATTATATACGAATACCAGACAAGCCAAGTCGAGCGCCTCGTATCGAGAAAGCTAAGTGAGCCACTGAACATCGAAACGACAGACATTGTGTGTTGTGTACTAAACTACCACACTAGCGTGTACGTCCACTCCGTAATTATTTTATTCCCTCGTCTTTTTCGGAAAAATACACACTACACAACATTCGCTATCGATTGATGTCTGCGTGACGTCACTCGTGGGGTGTATTTTAACAATGGCGGGTAAAGAGAAAGTGGCAACAACACACGAAATTCAATTTTAAATCCGCTTTTATATTTCATATTGTTGGTTTTGTCCCTCACATCTGCTCTTTCTATTGCACCCTCTGCCGTCGTCTTTTTCTTCTTCGGCACCCCTAAAAACTCTTGGCGTTTTTAACAAAAACCGCCGCAAATTTGCCGGCAGCTAAGGCGGGCTCGAACGATGCCCTTCTTTTTTTCGGACCTAAGAAAAAAGTAAACGGGATTAAATAACAATTTTTATAACGAAAAATATATATTTTTTTTTGAAACACGTGAAACTGTCGAGTTGTGTTTTCTCATCCGATGATCGATTTTAGTATTCGGCAAATTATCGCGTTATGATTGTATAGGAATTTTATAAAATTAATTTTACGCTTGGATAAGTACATTGGTAAATTTTAATTATGTTGTCGAACGTCGATGGAAATTTATTCCAATCGGTGCGCATTGCGCTTTTCATTGTCTTTTAAGGAGCGCTTATTTCGTCGGATTTTTTGCACGTTCTTTTAACCGTCGAGAAGCTTTGAAAAACGAGGATACAATTTTCCCCCAATAAGTTCGTGTGCCAAAAGCGTCGAGTTTTGAAAATATTTCAACGACGGAAATTTTTTTCCGCGCTTCACGCCGTCGATTTTTCATCGTGTTTAATTCGCACGAAAAGTATTTTTTTTAACGCCTTGTACAGGATTAAGGTTGTTGGAAATTTCGTACACGCAACCATTCACATGATTATTGACAAGTTGCTTCAATTTTCACTCGAGATTCGACACACCGATGAGATGAAATTTTTACTTGTATTCGTATTAGTCAGGAATTTGCAAATAAAATGCAGTTTTCAGCGCTGATAATTTCCCCTAGTAACTTTGATCTTTATCGTTTCGTCGATAATGTTGGTAAAAGTCTGAAACGAACATTCGTCGTGAAATCACGTATTACTCACGAATCCCTGTTGCATTGCAACAATGGCTAGCGCTCAAATCCATATGCATGATTTTCGATAATCTGCTCATATTTCACTCGATAACCTGCAAATCCAATAAACAACCGTTTGTCATTTTATCCCTTTGAATAATGCATAAAAGTTGAAAAAATGGAAACCGGCCTTTTGTACCGTACGGAAAATTATTTGTATTTTACTGTTTTTTTGTGTAGAAAAAGTTTTTTGTATTTTTTCACCCTTTTTGTAATAAATGATTTTTTTTTCGCGAGTTATTACCAATACGTTGGGTCGCGTCGGTGTTTTATAAAATCGCAGGATATTATAATTTGATAAATAATCGAAAAATAAACATCAATACTTGAATGTAGGACTTAGCTCGATTGATGACGTTTGATACAGATGTCCAACGGACGAGAGTCGCGATTACTCTTTGACAATATTCTTACTTGTGATTGTGGGTTTCTCGTGAAGCTTGAATGTGGTGATGGTGAGTAAAAGGATCTAAGAAAATCGTACTGATTGTATAACCGGTTCAATTTCACCTGCAAACAGGATTTAGAAATACAATCGAAGAAAACTTATTCTTCAGAGTACGCGTCGTGATGAATGAAAACGAACGATCATCTGAGAAAATTACTTGTCCGAAAGTTGAAGGAGCTCAGGTCGTCAACGAACTTGACGGAACACTAAAACGATGTTAAATTAATTCAAATAGATGCTGAAATGCGAAAAATTTTAAAAATAGGTAATGACGCTAGGTACCTGCCAACAAAATATTCGTTTTGTACCATAAAGCACCAGCTTGCGTACAAGTTCGCAACACAGTATGACATTTTCACGTCACTTCGTGACAATGATGTTCATCAGAATATGATATTTGATGTCACACGCAACTCGCAACCATGCCACGTCACCATCACAATGACTTGTCGTCATATCATGTCACTTGGCATGCTACCATGCCATATCATGTCAATTGACATGCTACCATGACATATCATGTCACTTGACATACTACCATGACAATGACTAGTCATCTATGGAATAGTATGGTGACATGAAAAAATTATGTTTTCGTTGCACATGAATATATAGCGCATAACTCGTTTTGAGATGGAAAAATAATCACCTGACCATGACAACGTCATGATATATTACCATAATATGTCATTATTCAGGTCACAATGACATGTCACCATAACAAAGATGTCACCATGACATGTTCATATGTCACTCACAGCCATGACACTTGACCTCTTTTCAATGACATTTATCATAACAAGTCATCGCATATCACACGTCAATCACAATCATGACACTTCGCCATGATAATGACTTCTTATGGTATAGTATGTCTCTTATGATCATGATATGTCACCATAACATGACCTGTTATCTACGAATTGTTATGATAACATACAAATATCAAGAATCACACATGAGCATGACACGACGTCATGACAACGACTTGTGTCATCGTATGTCACTCATAATCATGATACGTCGCCATAACGATAATCTGTCATCCATGACATGTTATCATGACATGAACATGTGAAGATCATCGCTCATGAGCATGACACGTCACCATGGCAACGGTTATCATGACAATTGCGTGACGCTTTTTTATGACGATTTTCGATTTTAAGTGCTATAGCCGATACATAAAAATGTCAATAATTATTACGAATTTAAAATACTTGAATTAACAAAAAAATGAGATTTTTTTAAAAATTTGTAATAATTATTTCATCATAGAAGTACCGTTCCATTAAAACCCACTCGAGGTGACCGGCTGCAATTTTCTGGAAGTATGGTCAAGTCGATTGAGTATGTTGGGAGTACAGGTAATGAAGTCTTTAGTTGCCCAGTTTCATATGGACGTCTTCTGGAGTATTTTGAAATTTCTGGAGAAAAATGGAAATTGCGCTGGAGGCTGCAGAACGGCTTGCCAATACAATTTTTGGGTTCAGCGGGTCCGAATTAGCAGGAAAATGTTTTTCACGAGGTTTAAAATTATATTTCCAGATTAACTTCTTTTTTTAATTCCATTTTGTAATTTTCCATTTTCAAAAATTCGCGAAAAATCGAAAAGTCAACTTTGACTGCTAAAATTTTGAATTTGGGGGTTTTCTGACATGCTTTTTCCAAAAATTCAATTTTCGTTCAAATCTGAGCCAGTCACCTCAAAAGGTTCTCTTGCTAGGTTTTCAAAAATTCTCGATACCTTTGAGTACTTGGTTGAAAAAAAACGCAGGACAATTCATGAACAGTTTGAAACTCATACTGATGCTGATCAGTGATTAGAAAAAAGATTATTGAACTGAAATAGATACAGATGAATCTTTTTGTGGGCTAATCGCTAATCACCATCGTGTTATAATTAATATCTCCATTTCCCAAACTAACGAATTTCGAGTCACATTCTGTAAATGAGAATTTTCTCCATCACTACTACAACGCTAAATTCAACGTGGAAATAAAACGATAAGAATGAAAATACATTTCATCGTAAATTATAATCAAATCAAATTCAACGAACTGGACCACATAAACATCGTTTTCATTCGAATCGTCAAAATAAAACGTGTATAGAAACGTTAAAAAATTCACGACTCGTGGAATGGAAATCCAACGATGGAAAAATTTCATCCGGCAGAAAAATGGTGCCGACTAGACCACGGTATTTTATATTTGAAAAAGAAGCGAAAAAAACATCTATAAGATGAATTCGGCCGCGTTATTTTTCAACGTTAAAATAATTCATTCATCATTTGTAGGAAAAAAATCTTCAAAATTCGTATCATATCGTTCAGCAACAAATAAAATAAGCCTACGTGTTTACGTCAGCCAAAACGAGTAAATATTCTTGCGGCATCGATACACGATGACATTTTGAACTAGGGGGTTTTATAAAAGAACATTAAATTCAGGTCTTCCGCTCAAATAAATAAAAGCATTGCATCTCGGTCGACGTGCAGAAAGATGGAGATGTGTAACAGGGTGCTGCACGGTGCAATACTTACTTTGTAACTTGAATAGGCGTTGATAATCGATAATACGCTCGAAAATTGACACAGTGCATGAATCACCTGTGAAAATACAAAGTATATAAAATTCGATAAGTTTTATATCGACGAGTGAAAAAATTAACTCGACGAAGAATGAAGCTCGATGAATCATTTAGAATAAATTAAACGTCGGCGTGAAGTTTATCGACGAGAAAAGTTGCCCTAAAAGTTGAAAAATTTTAAATGATAGAATTGTTTACATTTTACCGAGTTTGTTAAACCGCCCAGGCAAGTGAGGATTTTCAAGGTTACAACGAATTTATACGCTCATCCCTTACCGCATCTTCTTTTTTGCTATTTAAATACGATTTTTTAATCAAACTTTGAAAAATTGAATTTCGCGCTGGGGTAATTTTTTGTTGTGTAGGGAATCTCGTCTCGTGAAATATTTCCAGCGCAAAAAAGTTCGCAAACCCGCTTTTAAAAAGCGTTAAACATGTCTACAATGCGGAAATAATTTTCGCCGTTAACGCGGCCACTCCTTACAACATTATCACCCGCACGACAAAAAAAAAGAACTATCCGTTCGTTGTATTTTTAAGAACGAATTTCACGTTTCCAATTTTAACACCAAAAACATGAATTTCTTAGGAAAATCAATTTTGAAAATATTGATATTTTTTATCGTTCACCATTGACGTTACACATACAAAAAAAAAAGGGTAAACGATGGTACTCGCTTTTCGTCGTGTGCAAAAAGAAAATTCACGTTCGACTTTTTTCCTTGTTTTATTTCGTACATTGACTTCTTTTTAATAGCATCTTTTTCACGAGTAAATTTCTGTTTATCTGAAAGCGAAAAAAACTAATATAAGGAATCGTCGAATACATTATTTAAAATAATAATTAACGTCAAAGAAAAAATTATACATACCGAGTGACTAATACATCGGATAAGAAAACAAAAAATTATAATTGCGTAATATTTTCTATTTAACGGATAAATTTTTCAGCTGGACTTGGTCGACCATTTACGATAAATATCTCGGCCATTACTATACGAAGCAGTATTAAACGTTTTTATGATTTGACGCTAAAAAATATAATTTAACAAACATTAATCCAGTTGATAAATTTTCTAGATATGAAAAATAATGTACCAAGTGGCTCATACTGTACCTAAGTTTAATCCATGAACACGAAAGTTCAACTAGCCACTTATCGTCGGTCAACTTCAACCGATCAATTTTAACTTTTTTCGATAATTCGGTGAAAAATTTTCCCCATCTAGAAAAAAAACTCAAACGACCATTTAGTAAATTATCGTAACGTCAAATTTAATCAACTACCATTTTCGTGATAAATCTTGCAAAGTTGATAAATTTAAAAGAATGCATTACCTGTTCGATGAATGTAATTACAAAATGTATACGCTTTTCCTTAAAACTTTTCGTCTAGCAAAAATCCATCATTAATAAACGCTATATAACAAGAACTGCTCAAGATTAATGAACCGAATGAAATTCCGTTTTACCAAAAACGTGTGATTCTGAAATATCATTAATAATTTTATAATGATTTATAAAAAAAAAAAAAAAAAAAAAAACAGTTTCGAGGTATACCTCTTACGTAACGCTTATTAATACGCAAATATCCGTGAAAAAAACATAAATATTCGAATGCCTATTGAAATTTTTGTTTTTTAAAAATGTCGTTTTTTAATTTAAATCCGATGCGAATAAACGTAATAACCGGAATTTAAATTAAATAGGGCGAAGAAAGCAGCAAACTTTTTCTATATACAAAAACACGATTTGAAATATTAATGAGTTGAAATTTTTTTCTCAACTTTATAAAAAGCGAAAATTCACGGTTCAAATTTACTTTTCGTTATGTTTTTAGCTGTAAAATAAGCACTTACCTAAGCGAGTTAAATTTGTAAAGCCGTTATTGATTTTTTTCAATTTAAAATAATTTGCAAAGATGTAATATGAAACATAATACAGGGTGTTCCGCTACCAGTGCACCGCCTTCATACCCATGATACAGCTACCCAAACTACACATCTATATGTATGATCACCGACCCTAATTTTTGAATGGGCAAAATTATGCTCCCAATTTTATTTATCATGAAAATTCAAGGGGTTATAAAGTGTTCAAATTTTCAAATTTTTATAGCTCCTTAAATTTTAGGTTAAATGAAACATAAGCATGATTTATTCTGTAGGGTTTAGAAATTCTACGAAAAGTTTTAAACAAAGGCTATAGGCAGATTACCATAAGCGATTTGCCTCAGGGTCCGGATCTTGACGATTTTTGGATGGTAGGTGGGTACCATCGAGAAACGTTCATGACCAAAATTTTAGCTCCCCTTCCCCCTCCGTTTTCGAGAAATTTATTTATTTTCGAAAATCAGATAGGAATTTTTTTCTCAAATTGAAGTTAACGGAATTAATTGAAATTTTGGTGCATGGTAGACTCCATGAAAAAATCAATAACCCCCCCCACTTCAATTTTTCCCCTCCAAACGGGCGTTTTGACTTAATTTTTTTTTTTTAATCATCTATCTCAACTGGCACAATTTTTTAAACTCATTTTTTCGATGTATTATCGACTCCTAAATATCATATATTTTTTCAAAATTTTGTCTCCCCGAAGTCTTGGTCAAAAATCACAAAAACCGCGCGCGAGCGTTGGCCGAAACTTCCCACTACGCGATAGCGCCTCGTTCACCGTTGCGTACGGCACTGAGCACGCACCGAGGCGTAACCGTAAACGAGGCGCTACTGCACAGCGAGAAGTAACGATAAAGGCGCGCGCGCTCAAGCTTATCATTTAAATAATTTTTTTTATGAAATCTGCCAATTTTTGAGTTATGGATCATAAAATATTTTTTGTTTGCAATAATTCCAAGATTAATTTGCGATGTAGAATTTTGCAAAATGCGAAGCAAGGCAAAAAACAACGTACAAAATCTACTTTTTCGACGGCAAAAAAATCGCAAATTAATCTTGGAATTATTGCAAACAAAAAATATTATATGATCCATTATCCAAAAATCGGCAGATTTCGTAAAAAAAAATATTTAAATGATAAGCTTGAGCGCGCGCGCCTTTATCGTTACTTCTCGCTGTGCGGTAGCGCCTCGTTTACGGTTTCGCGCGTTGCTGCGTTGAGCATGTTACTACTTAGTACTTACTACTTGCCAAACGCGGTGCCGTGCGCAACGGTGAACGAGGCGCTATCGCGTGGTGGAAAGTTTCGGCCAACGCTCGCGTGCGGTTTTTGTGGTTTTTGACCAAGACTTCGGGGAGGCAAAATTTTGAAAAAAATATATGACATTTAGGGGTCGATAATACATCGAAAAAATGAGTTTAAAAAGTTGTGCCAGTTGATATAGATAATTTAAAAAAAAATTAAGTCAAAAACTCCCGTTTGGAGGGGAAAAATTGAAGTGGGGGGTTGTTGATTTTTTCATGGAAGACCCTTATAGGGGTTTACCATGCATAAAAATTTCAATTAACTCCGTTAACTTCAATTTGAGGAAAAAATTCATGTCTGATTTTCAAAAAAAAAGTTATTTCTCGAAAACGGGGGGAGGGGGAGCTGAAATTTTGATCATAAACGTTTCTCGATAGTACCCACCTACCACCCCAATATCATCAAAATCCGGACTCTGAGGCAAATCGCTTATGGTAACCTGCCCATAGCCTTTTCTCTATCTATATTACCACACCTTTATGGGAGCATAACTTTGCCCCTTAAAAAGTTGCTGTTCGCAACCACACATGCACTCGTGTAGTTTGGGTAGCTGCATCATGGATATGAAAGCGGTGCACTGGTTGCGGAGCACCCTGTATCTATGAGGTGTTTACAATACCTATCTTTTCAAGTAGGTACGTACCTATACTTCAGCACTCATGCACTTGTAATACATGTTACTAATTTTAAACGTTTGATAAAAGTAGAAAAAACAAATCATCTACAAAAACGAACAAAACAGACTAAACAAATTAAATCTACCATGTTAATGATAAAGTTGAATTATTTTCTCAAAATTCGCTCAAGAATGTGAAATGAAATGGCAAACGTTGCGTTTTTCAAATTTCGTATTCTCAATTCAAATAGAATAAATCGCTTGTAGAAAATCCTCGAAATAATTCAAAATGTTTCGGAAGATCTACACTTCGCGTTGTACTCGAAATAATGAATGAGTAAATTATAATTATGATATTTGTAATATCTTCGTTCGCCTTAGGTATACGAAATAATCAACCGAATTATATTAAAATTGAAAAACAATTCTCTCAAAATTAAAACTCCTCGGTTCGTTGTGCATTTAGTCGTATATTTTTGAAACGAAAAATAAAAAAGGAAAAAAAAAGGGAATCGAACTTTAGAAATATCATATTGCGAAACTGTAACACAATTTATACTGAAATCAAAACGTATCGTCAGAACAGAACGACGATACAGTTCAATTTCAAACTTTACAAAATAACGTACTTCAATAAAGCCTGATTATCTTCGTCGTTGCATTTTCAGATTCATATACAGAACCGGCGAGATTAAATTTTAACGCAAGATTTATACGATGCGCAGTCTCTAATATATTAAATGTTGTGCGAAACGTCTTTAAAAATGCGTTCCAGTTATTTAACTTGCTCCAGACGCAAATTGGTTTTGCTATGTGCAGCATTTCGTGAATATGTTCATTGATTTCTTGTCGTATTATTTTCGATATATTTCGCTGAATGTGAAAATTTACGAGAATTTTACAAAACGGTCGATTTATGATGAAAACTTAACAGACTGTACGCGTTACAGAATACAGACTACGTTTGATAAAAACAGACATTTCGTATTGGTTGAATTACGTATTATTCATGAAGTAATCGAACTGATGCGGATGATAGGTTTCGGAATCACGTGTGTGATATACCTAATATCTCTATCGTAGTAATCATTCGTACGATCACACGAAAAACGATCATCAACCCATACATATGTAGCCATATTAATTTAAAACATAATTTGAAAAAATTGCCTATTTCTCGAAACGATCACCAAACTATTCACATTTCACACATTCGTCAAAACGACAGGTACGTATTCGAAGTTTACAAATTTTTCAAGCACAATGTTTATTCGAACGTATAAATCTATACCTACATTATTAAATTGTATTTTTAGTCACCGTACGATAAGCATATTTACATTTCTTCTGTTGACAAGGAACAAATAATTTCTTCTCTTTTGATATCATAAAGTTATTCGTCTCGGAAATACGTCGTAGTTTTATGTAAGAAAATTGAAATTTATAAAACCTTTCGATTTAAATGTTAGAATATTAGGAAAGTTTTTTTTTCAACGTATGAGAAAAGTTTGAAAGATATGAGAATTCATCTTTCAATTTGAAAAGCACTTACTTCAAAAGCAATTAAAATCGCGTTTAAAATGTTTCCATCGATAAATTAATAATTACCAAATGAAATCAACATTAATTAAATCATACGTTTTGAAGTTTTTCATATCGAATAACCTAACCAATGGAAAAAATTCTCCCCAGAGAAATTCTGTTATTGATGAAATTTGATCAATACATTTCTTTTTCAATTACTTTAGCTGAAAGATTACAACGCCGAAAATTATCGAAATAAAACAATTTACGCCCTTCGGAACTATCTATGGCATTAATCATTTGAAAACACTTAAATCGTTTAAACAATAATGTCTAACATAACCAAACATTTGAGTAATAAACGTGAAAAAAAATCATTCAATGCTGAAAACGTTAAATTTTATATCCGTTCGTTTTTCGGTCATTCCTACCGACGAGAAGAAAAATAACCGCAAAAATTCATTCGAGTGAAGAAAAGTATTGCGTTTAAATTTTGTTTCGGAAGTTCGAGACGGCATTATTTAATTTGCCATAAACGCGAACAGAAAAAAAAAAGGGATTCAAGAGGAAGCTTAATTTCATCGTCCGACTCAATGTAGCAACCCCGGGCGAGGTTTTTTGAAAACGAACAGCGATGATGTAGACATGAAACAATAAAAAGAAAGGTGAAAGAAATAGCTACTAGAAAAAATAATTCAGAAAAGGATCCGAAAGGGGAAAAAAATGAAAAAAAGGCTAAATGGTTAGGTAAATGTGTAATGCTAATAGAACAAGACTAACGTGTATTCACTGTTGTTACAGGAAACGATAACGAAAGGGGACAAATTGAATCTTATTATGTGGTGAAAATTAAATTGCTAACAAACGTCGTTCCGTTTAATTCGTTATCAAAACATTCATATTATTGTCGTACACGTAATATTTTGGTAGTTCGATTTTCATTTGAAAATTGAACGCACGCTTCTTATTATAGAGGTTATTTATTATCATTATTTTCAATTTTTCTTTTCGTTAGAAATGCACAGATAAAATTACTTCGTTGTCCGATGCGAAAAACATCGTCAAGTTGATGCACAAGAAAATACCTGCGCATGTCGAACATCCCCTCGCCTTTCATCATGATTCCCGCAGCACGTGCTCACTTCACCGACATATCTTTTATATTTTCACCATTAAATTGTGGTCAAGGGATGAACCAAGTTTATGATTTTTTTTAACAGCAAAATCCGCCGATTTAAAATACCTCTCGCAGTTCGTTGAAAAGCTGTAAAAAAAAAGACGATGAATATTAGCAAAATTAATTAAATTTTTTTCAAATTAATCGACTATTTGAAAAATATAATTAAAAAATACAAAAAGCGGCGTGGAAATTGTGCCTTTATTAATTAGCCATTTTAGAACAAGCGTATTTATAATTATTATTTTGAAAAATAATAAAATTACAAATGTTGAAGTTCTTTTTTGATAAAATAACTCGCGTTATTTTCAAAAGAATATTTCATATAAATGACCTGTTATTATTATTATTTTTTGCAATAATCGATGATTTTCGACCATCATAGCATTACTTGCTCCGTAGCTATAATTCCCCCAACTTTTTTATATTTTTGTACGCTAAATCAAATTAACAACGGTCTTCTTTATTTTCGTATCTTTTCAAATCCATATCCCATTCTGAGCATTATGATCGGCGTTCATTTTCCTTGTTCTTTTAACTGTAAATGACAGCACGTCCCTCGTGATTCATTAGTATCCTGTCTTTTCATCCCATTTTACACTCATTTTTATCAACAAAAAAAAAAGTAACGACTAAGGGCATCAGTTTTTGTATAAATGTAAAATTATTGTTGTCGGTTTTATCGTAATGTTAGAATTGTCTGTTATGCAATTATTTTTTAATAGAAATTAATCCATGATAGCTAATTGGGTACTTTTGATTAGCTATTATGATCAATAAACTACGAGGAAAAGTAAATTTCGGTGTATTTTTATAGCAAAAGAAAGTAAAATTCATACTTGTAATATAAATAATAAAATAGTTAAATGCGTTAAAAACACATTTTTGCGAAAATGATAAAACTGAAATTTTAATAATAACTTCTGCTGTTCTATGAAATGATTAAATTAGATAGAAACTAATTGAAGAATCGCGTAAACTCTAGTAGAGAACCATCTGAACATAAAATTATAAAATTTATTATTTTATAACACCGAAGATTTCCCTTTATGTTCAACTTCACTGAAACGATGAAAGCAACAAATGAAATAAATATAAAATTTTTTTATTATTTTACAGATGAAAACACTTAAGATTTTTAAGTATTATTCTGGAAATAAAATAAAACATTTAGGATTTATTCCTTAAGCTTTTTTTATAGCTTTCTAAAATTTTGCTGACAAAAAAATCTTCAACAATTTTAATGCTACCAATACTACCGAACGGATTTTAAAAATGTTATCATTGCTATCTTTATATTCCCTAGAGCTCTATTATTTTTTAATTGAAAATTAACGATAAAAATATCAAAATGATGTAATGGTTTATATTGTTTATAGGGTTGAGATTAGTGGACGATTGAAAAATAAAAGATCAAAAGCGAAGTACCCGTGTGTAAGTATTTTAGCCTTTATAGAAATGTTCGGTATGGGTTTATTCCATATTCTCGCGGCTTTGAAATAATTTAAATTGAGGAATGGTTTTTCTTATATGATTTACAAAATTAATTTAGAAAACAAAGCGATGTTATCTTATCACCATTTTCTCTTTACTTTGATAGATTCGTAATAAGTGTTCAGCAGTCGACAATTATGAAAATGTGCCTAGGTATTCAAATCAACAACTCATAAGTTCATAACCGAGCATCACATTTTATAATATAACAATAAGATTAAAGAAAATTGCTACTTCATCACTCTAAATTATGTATACCTAGATGTACAATTTGATTCGTTTTTTTTTTTCGGCTCCTTTTTTCATCATATTAAGTATAAATAATAAAAGAATAATTATGTAAATATTATAAAATTGTTTTTTATTTATTCATTACTCATTAGTTATTATTATTTGAATTGTTTAGCATTACGACATCAGCTTAAGCTCGTCTTTCTCATTTAAATTCATAAATTATAAATTATACATATTTGAATCACACAGATTATTTGAAATACGAATCGGAATCAACAGAAAAACAAAATTAATGTAATAATAGACAAATTTAAAAAAATTAAACTATTAAACCTGTCGTTTTTAATTAAATTAAAATTTTTAATTTATTAAAACCATTTCGTCGCGTTGTTCCGTTTATGAAATACCTTCGATCATTGCGTGTTTTTTTTTTGGTAACACTGCGAAAAGAAAACTAGCTATTTTTTGTATCTAAAGATGGTATGAGCATGACGTGTTGTTGCAGAAGAATCGAAAAAAATAAAAAAAATAATCAATTTTTTGCATATTTATAATTATTGCCCTTCGTTAAGTGGTTGTGTATTTGTTTGTATAGTTTGAAAATTAAAACGTAGTTATGATCAAGTTTATGTAGGATTCAATACGGTGTAATAATCACATGGTGGTTAATCGTAAAATTCGTTGTATTTGTTGTTGTGTGCGCGTTTATTAGTAACGTTTTTCATGTAAATTTGCGCGATCGTACGCTTTTCCTTCTAAATATCACGGTTTTATTGTTAATTTTATCGATTTAATTTCATAATGGACACAAATGCTTGTAACACTTGGAGATTCCACTGATTATCAGTTGAATTGAAACACAACGATGTTTAATTGTTGACCTACAATTGAGAAGTTGGACTACCTTAATATGATAATTTTTGTTAAATAGGATTAGTTTGGTTGAAAATGTATGTTTTCAAGTTATGTACAAATTATAGTTTTCATTTTCACGAATCCTGACGATATCTGAAAATTGCAATAACAAATACATTGAATACAAGTTAGTGTTATTTTGTATGTGTTTTGCGATTTATTTCGTTTATTACTTACCCGTTCATATGTTTGTTTCAGATCGTAGCGTAATAATGAGTAGCAATTGCAGTATCACTAGTGCGGCTGCTAGTATAATTCCAAATAATAGCGGCAATGGCGCAAATGGCAATGGTAACGGCGCCAATAACCAAGCTAACGCTTTACCTGCAGCGAAACGAAGAGGTCTTAATGCGATAGTTATTCCTACGTGCACCGCTCAAACGCCAATAACCGCAGATTTAGCGTCTCTGTTCGAATGTCCTGTTTGTTTTGATTATGTGTTGCCGCCCATTTTGCAATGTCAAAGTGGCCATCTGGTTTGCAGTAATTGTCGGCCTAAACTTACGGGTTGTCCTACTTGTAGAGGACCTCTTGGTTAGTTTGATGGAAAGTTTATGTGAACTTCATCTTGTATGGGTATTCATTGTTTATGTTTAATAGGCAATATACGGAATCTGGCTATGGAAAAAGTCGCTAGTACTATAATGTTTCCTTGTAAATATTCTTCGTCCGGATGTTCGCTTTCGTTACTTCATACCGAGAAGGTAGAACATGAAGAAATGTGCGAATGGAGACCGTATACTTGTCCATGTCCTGGAGCTTCGTGTAAATGGCAAGGAAGTCTAGAACAAGTCATGTCTCATCTTATGATGTCTCACAAATCTATAACTACCTTACAAGGTAAATTGACCTTATTGGTTTTGTTGGCGAAAATTATTAATATTTTATTTATTCTTCAACAGGAGAAGATATCGTTTTCCTTGCCACCGATATAAATCTACCCGGCGCTGTTGATTGGGTCATGATGCAATCCTGTTTCGGTTACAATTTTATGCTTGTGTTGGAAAAGCAAGAAAAATTCGAAGGACATCAGCAATTTTTCGCTATCGTACAACTAATCGGATCTCGTAAACAAGCCGAAAATTTCGCTTATAGGTTAGTTGGTGTACTCGTCGGGTAAACGTTTTTTCTGTGGAATATTTATTATTACAGTGCGTGAACGCGATAAAAACAAAAAAAAATATTACCGGATATTAGATATGAATTTCGTTTCGCCTTCGTAATGTTTAGTTTACTGATTAGATATGATATTTTTATTAAAATGAGAATACAGCGACGATAAAACGTTCGAAAAATAACCTTTCGTTGCGATTCGAATTGGTTTCGGGTCGTGGAATTATTGAAAGCGTTTAAAATACTAACGCAATGACCTAAGTTCGACGGTGTTGTAATTCTGATTCGACGAATATTTCAGATTGGAATTGAACGGTCCACGAAGACGTTTAACATGGGAAGCGACTCCGCGTAGTATTCACGAAGGAGTTGCGACAGCGATTATGAACTCGGATTGCCTTGTTTTCGATATCAGTATGGCGCAGTTGTTTTCCGATAATGGTAATTTGGGTATTAATGTTACAATTTCGATGGTATGAAATGGAATGGATGATTAGAAACCCACCGCCGTTGAACCTGTACTGATGAGGATGTTGATGTACATCACTAGTAGTACCTTTTTGTTTTTCATAGTTACTTTTAACTTGTTTTAAATGCAATTTTTAATTTTAATTTTTAATTAACACAGTTCGTACTTTTTTCTTTTTTTTTCTATCGTTTTGTATATATTTTATTCCTAAGTCATGTACAGATTTGATTAATGGTGAAATACGAGTAGACGTAACGTGATTCATGTTTTTAGTTGCGTATCTAAGGTCGAAATGCGGTATTTACTTAATTATTTACGAACAACATCCGTCCTATTCGTTGCACTGCCGATACGAGCTGAACAATTTAACGGTTGACATACGAATTCCGAGTTTCAGTGGTAGCGTAACTAGAAGATTCTGTTTCTTGATTTTGTATCATCATTGGTGCCCGTTGCATGTAATTTTAGCCAATGTGCATTTGTACTTCTTGTTTTTCGTGGATTTTAGGTTTTTGCTTGAAGCGAAATCTCGACTTCGGAGTTATGATACGCGAAGAAAAACAATGCTTCTATATCTAAGTGGAATAAGTTGTGTTTACCATTTTGGGAATTTTTTAATTATCTTGATCTCCTTACACATTTTCGGCCGCTTTTTGAAGTAAATTTTACTTTCGGTTACGCTACGAAATACCGCGTTTTTTCATCACTCAGGAATATGTTCCTTGTTTTACGACTTATGGTCTCTTACTAGTCATTGCAGTGTACAACCTTTTCGCAAGTTTCGTTTGGACACGTGATTATAAATTATTCGGCGGAATATTCCGCGCATCTCGACGATAATGCAACACCATTTTTCAACACACCGGTGATTAAAATTAAGGATAGAGGTAGTATCTTGTACATAGGGATCGGGGCTATATTAAATCACCCAATACCGATTTCGTTTGTATTTTGTTGAATTTTTAGCCGGTAGTCTTTTTTTTATGTGTAGGGCTGTGAAAGTAAACCTTAACTATGGAGAATTTACGATACAATTTTTTTCCATGAAAGGAATCTGTATTCGAGAATGAGATTGTTTATGTATTACGTATTTGTAAATTTTCCATTAAATTATGATCACCATTGAGTTATATTATAAGGAAGTGAAGAGCTTCGGATATGTTTACGATTTTAGAATAATCTTATTTTAGCTACGTGTTTTTTTTTCTCTTTGTTAATCTAACTCGATAAGTTTTCCATGATGGTCTTGAAAGTAGGTTTACACGAATGTATAAGATTGTATTAAGGTATGTTGTTTTGTTTTGTTTTAAACCCCACCTAAAGTGTAGAATAATTATACCTAAATATCGGTGTACTTTATATTAATGGAGAAAAATTGTCCCGATGACATGAGTGGTATGTATTATATGTGATCCTTATTTCGCGTTTTATTTTCTTTGTTCTTCAGCCGTACATCAGTTGATGAGTAACGTGTTTTTGTAAACTTTACTAGTTTTTATTCCATGATTTTGATAGTTGATTGAAAATTTAATTGTTATGTTATTCAAAAAGAGAAAAAAGAAAAAATATTTAAAATTTTTTCATATTTCCTTCGATAGAATTATTTCGATGTATCCATCGATTACTTTTGAATTTGATTTGCAAGATATGTAAGAAGTTACACTATCGATTTTTATCAGTTAAAATACTGGCTCATATTTAATAATAAAAATAAATGAAAATGTGGTACCTAATTTAGTAAATATGATTGAAGAACTATGAGAGTAAAGTGTGGATCAGAATTACGTAAGTATAATGTATACTACTATAAATTAAGTGTTTTTTTTTTAATTTATAATTATTTATTATTTGAAAAACACTATAATGCTGTAAATATTTTATAACTAATATTTTATCGGAATGTGAAAATTTTCATTTAAACCAAAGAAATATAATTTCTTTTCAAATTTATTTACTGTTTGTGAAATATTATATACGGAGAATTCGATGAAATATTATAATTGAACTTTCCAAAAGTTTCCGTCAAAGGGTTTTCCGATTTAAATGACATACAGATACAATGCCTCACAGAAGTATTCCTAACTGTGGCATAATTAATTTCTTGTTTCAATTCGTGTCGTTAGGTTGCATACCCATACGAGGGTGTAGGTAGAGAGATATATGTACATACATAGACGTACGTAAGTAGTTTCAACGTGATCTATGGCGTAGATCATCGATCAAAACTTCTCATTTTACTAAATCAAGGAACACGAATACGACCCCAAAAGCATAACATGAATAAGAAAATTACGATATCGAAATTAGACTGGACGATCGGTAAGTGCTAGAGCAAAATCGATCATACGACCTAAATTCTCAAAAATATCGATTTTCAATCAAAGTCCAAAAATGCTTCGTTCAGCTCAAACGATTCCTGAAATGAGTTCTACCCATCAAAGAACTAAAAAATACAAATATTGTGTTTGAAAATTAATTATTAACTAAAATCAGGTGAATTTAATTTAAAGCTGGTGTCAAAAGAGCTCGCACGTTTATTCGAGATTAGAAATTACTTCTTTTTTGTCTCCGTGTTTTGTGGCGACACTGACGTCCAGTTCGACTGTTTCATTTTCAAATTCTTTCTCTTTGGCATGAACAGAATTGCTCCAGTTCGACTATTTCATTTTCAAATTCTTTCTCTTTGGCATGAACAGAATTACTCCAGTTCGACTGTTTCATTTTCAAGTTCTTTCTCTTTGGCATGAACAGAATTGCTCGTGCGGTTATGCGTTATGCGTCACAATATTATAACCAAATTTCATTTCATTATTAATAAAGAAGTTTTAAGTGAAGTGATTGCGTAAATCGTTTTGTTTATTGAATATTTCATCAAGAAGTTCGTCATTCTTCCAAAGCAGCAACTCTGGACATGTTCATAGTAATTGTATCATACAAAATTTACGGTAAGTTATGTATTTTTTTTATTCACAATTCATTTCGAAGTACATTGAATTTGTTTCAACTTGAATACATTCTTCTTTTTAATGAAGTGAGTAATTGAGTATTCCTGGGTTACAATGTGATGTATTGTACATCTACGTATGTAGCTATGTACATACTACATAGCTAGATACTAGATAGGATACTTATTAATCAGGCCGAATGGTTCATACTTTGAAAAGTAAAACTCTCTTGTTTGTTTTGTAGCATTCGGAGATTTAAGATAGATTTTATTCTTTCCACTGTGTATAGTTCCGTAATCATAATAGAAGTTCCAATGAATGCATCAGAACGTCAAAGTTTCAATAAGGTACGTTTTACGAGTTTACTGATGACTCACACATCACATAGGTATCGGTTTAATTTAAGTTGAATTGTTTAACATCGAAGAAAATTCCTTGTTCGAAAGTAATCGATTTATCATACTTTATCTACTCACGTGAGTACAACAAATTTTATCAAATGAATGAAAAACATCATAAAGGTGCTAAACGTACAGGATATTTATTAGCATGGCAAATCAAATCAAATTGCGTACGAGTAAAATGTGTGAATAAATAAGTATTATTTTTACACGAAATAACGTAATTGAACTATTTTTGTAAGTTATATACTGTATCTTAAAGTACAGTAGTATTTTGCATCTTCATGAGTTTTCGACTGAAGAATGTATTATTCATAATGTCGTAATCTTCCAAATATTCAAATATCTGTGTAACGCCGCTACGAAAAGGTACATGATTTAGTGTAACCTGCAAGCATTCATAAAGATTTGTAAAAATTGTTTGCAAATTTAGAAATTAGAATTAAACCCTCACTTACTTGGTGTCGACGATTTTCCTGGAAAATAAACGTTTCTTAGGTACTGTGAAGAAAGATGAACAAAAGTATCACTTTGAAAATCTTTCCAATGTTCAAGTACTGGAGGACTAAACAAAATTACTATAATTAAGAATAGTTCTTCTAAATTTAATCTTTAAAATGCAGGTACTTATTGTTAAATTGTAGTTACGTCGAAACACTAGTGCGAAATTGTATTTTTTTGGCTCCGTGTTTTCTGGCAACACTGATGTCCAGTTAGATCGACCGTTCAATTTTCAAATCATTGCTTGCACAGAATTGCTTACGCCGTTTACGTGACAATATGTAGTGGTGTAACAAGATTGCATTTTAAATCAAATTTCATTTCATTATTACAAAAATTATGAAATTTTAAGTATGGTATAGTATGGTGATCACTGGGGCAACATTGCACACTAAATGTTTCATAAAGAAGCTCATAATTCTTTTGAAACAATATCTCTGGACACGAAATTTATGGTAAGCAGTAATAAGCATCTTTTTACTGACGATTCATTTCGAAGTTGGTTCGCTGAATTATTCTTGGCAAATATTACTTTCAAAACAATCGAAGCGTAAGTAATAACTAAACGTATACGATATTTCGTACCATCGCGAATTTGCGATTGTTCTTCAAGAATGTATTCGACGTTTAACTGTCTTAAGTCATTTGGTTACTTGTTCGTACTTGATGGGAATATTTGCCAATAAATTAATATTTTAGAGCTTAAGCAAAACTCGTCGATTATTAAATTATAATTTCAATCTGTGAACGTACTTTGTCGTAGATATTACATATAGAAGAGAAGAAAAAGCGTTGACATAGAGTGAATACCCATCGGCGAATATCATTTCTTAACTTGTGACGATTTGATGACATGATGTGCGATATCTCAACACAACCTTAAGCTGCTGATTTCAATAAACCTCTGCACTAATACGAAGGTAAATCATAATTGTTTCTATTGGAACTATGTTGTAGAAGTAGTAAGTACCCACTAAATACATTACATACATAAATTACGACTGGTGGTTGGTGAAAATTGTATTATTACCATATTCCAATTCTCTTCGTTGAGCCTTTTGCGAGTAATATTAAGCCTTGTAAGTGTACAGTAACCCAAACACTTCTGATTTATTGAAAAACATAACAACCGTGAATTTTGAAAAGAATTTCCAGCCTTTAGCTTAAAATGAGACCCTGTTCAGTAATTTAATTTGTGCGACAACGTATAGTACACCAACCAGGTCGATTTTTTTTGCAATAAAGCTATCCTCCATCGAATATTAAAGAAAATATCAAATATATCAGCCATTTCGATAATTTATCATTTTGCTCATTTTACGCTTAATTATGTATTTCCAGTATCTAAACTTGGGGCGCGTTTCTGTCCACGATTCCTGAACTATCTCGAGATAGTTCAGGAATCGTAAAAACGCTTTCATGTAAACGCGCCCTTATGCTTGGGTTTGTTTCGTAATGCGAATAAATGTCGAATAAATCTAACTTTTTTAGCGTTTTGTGTACATAAATTACATTCTTCGCGTTACTTCTGAATTTTAATTTTTTCTTGACTCGTATTACAATCAAAAGCTTTGCAGCAAATTTAATTAAAATTATAAGTTCAATCAAAACAACAATCATGAATGTAACGAATTTTGATTTCGAGTATGTGGCAACACTGATTGAAAATTTTGCGTTCACGCTGCTTCGTGTTTAAGGTGACGCGCGTCTAATTTTGAAAGCAACAGTTAGTACGTTTGTAGCGCTTGTCCTTTTCTGTTCACCTGTTCGTTGCGTATGCATAGTTTTCCAAAATTTTAAGATATACGTAATAATTTATGTAAGGAAAAGATGAAATAACTTTCGTTTACGTAATACAACGTCTCTAAGTATCTAGTAGAAGTAAACGTAAATTAACGATGTTTTAAAAAGTGACGTGTTGAAAAGTTGCCGAAATGAAATTTTATTTGATTGTACCAATGAATAACAATCACAAATTCATAAATGTGAGTAGCTATTTATTGCTTACTTGATACATAAAGTAAAATTAATAGAATTTAAAAGTAAAACTGTTTCGTTTTGCTTCAACGAAACGTACTAAACAATACGAAAACTACGCGAAATACATGTCGTATTGAGGATGTTTCAACAGTATATTCATTCAATATACACATAATCTTCCATAATTTTACGACATATTACGATGTATGCAAGAAAAAAATATACTTTAATTTTCATCGTTCATTGTCTTAAACATAAACTGTTCATGTATGCTTCAGATGTCTGCAAAACGCGACGATTTCCATCTTTCGTAAAATACCTGTAGAACGACGTCACAGCTTTTTAGTAAGTATTTATATTCCTTTATTATATTAATATACATAATTACATAAGTACATAGATAGTTAACAACCAAACAAATGCTTTATTAGAAGCAAATACGAGTACATACCTAGGCATACGTATTCAAAGTTTTCTAAACTTTTGTTCTGTTCATAGGCTTCGTCAGAAATCTCAAGTTAGCCGTTCTGAAATGAAATAATCAAGGTAATTAATACATGAAAACATGTATTATATTGATACACATAATTACAGGAGTACATAGATAAGTTAACGATCAAACAAATGCTTTATTAGAAACAAATACGAGTACATACTTAG